>BHFT01038845.1:0-15666 GCA_004320025.1 Laticauda laticaudata
TTTAGCTTGTTTACATGTTCGATGTCATAATCAGGGGCTCTGTAACATAGTAAGAACCGAAATGTGATATTTAAGGAAAGTTCACAGACAATGGTCTCAGGAAGAGCAAGCTCTTGGGTAACTTAGATATAACTCTTCTGGCACTGATGATGTTACCTAGTTGGATCATGAAACATCTGCAACAACAACAAAAAAACAGACTCAGACAGCCCCAAGGAGCCCACAAATAAATAAACAACTTATTAGGTGGAGAGTAAAGAGCCCCCTTAGGAATGAAGACAAAAAGAGAGTCTTCAGATCTCTTTGTCCACAGTTCTGTCTCACTTGTGCTACACATTCTCTCCCTTTTGTTTTGTGTCTATACCCCACTGTCCTCTCAAAGTCTGGAGAGGGAGTAGAATCTGTGTTTTGGAAGTCCCACTTCGAGGAAAACTTTGCATCCTGTCTCAGATATGGACATTCCTAGCTCAGTTTTCAGGGACATGGGGATTTTTTTCTCCTGGTTGGCCCACATCAAAGGTGTTCCCCTTTTGCACCCTGTAAGCGAAGTAATCTGGTTCTGCTCACAATCAGCAGGGTGTGTGTTGGATGTTAAGTAGAGGCAGGTATTTCTCCCTCTGGGCACAATGGTAATGTATCTGCTGAACATGCCCTTCCTGTTTCATTGGCTACAAGAAGGGCATCTGGCCAGTAAACATTCAATTCCATTCAGTTGCTCAGACTTCACCCCAATGCAAAGGATTATGGGGTCGTTAAAAAGAAGAAGATGATGATGAATCTCAGTAACCTGGTGAGCCCAAGGTGACTCTCCTTTCATCCCGTTTCTAGGCCACCAATGCCTTGTCCTTCATCCTCTCATTACCTGAGGCAGCTGAAGTTATCGAGAACAAATTCCCTCAGCTGCTGATTGCACTGGTCACCCAGATTTATTTTCTCCTTGGAGCCAGCAAACGAGGGTCAAGACGATCACGCCGAATACTGGATAATTCCCAACAAATCAACTTCTTGGGGTAAGGAATCTCCTAGGCCCAGTCTGGGTCCTTTCTCCATCACTGCGTTGGTGAATCTAGTCTCATGGTTGTTAAGTGAATCTGGCTTCGCCACCAACTTTGCTTGTCAGCAGGTCGCAAAAGGGGATCGCATGAGTCATAAAGCATGACTCATAAATTGTCATAAATATGAGCCAGTTGCCAATTGTCTGAATTCTAATCACATGACCACAGGGATGCTACAACGGTCGTAAGGGTGAAAAATGGTCATGTCACTTTTTCTGTGGTGTTGTAACTCTGTACCATCACTAAATGAACTGTAGTAAGTCATTGTAATCAAGTTCAGCCACGGTCAATCCCTGGTTGGCCCATAGACACTGCCAACCATCATGGCTTGGTTCAATCATGGCTATCGGGAGGCAGACTGGCATTTGCGGAAGCCTGTGCTTTGCAGGGGGCAGGAGATTTTCTGAATGATTGGCACTGACTCTTGCTCCTTCGTTTGTTTAGCACTGCAGTGCAAGCGATCAGAAATCTAATCGTGTGTGCTGGCTATATGAGGGAATTCGATGCCTTGGGGCTGCTGGGCTGCTGGGAAATGCTACTGAGCCCAGACAGTTTGTTTCAAGCCATTTCCCACCTGGCCCGGTAAGAAGTTAAAATTGAGAAGAGCTTGGCTACAAGTGGCAGTGGGCGAGAGATAGAAGAGGCAGAGAGAGTGTGAAAAAGAGAGTTGGAAGAGGGAGGGAAGGGGAGGGAGAGAGAAAGAGAGGGAGAGGGAGAAGTAGAGGAGAAGCAGATGGAGAGTGAGGCGCAGAGGGAGAAATAAAAGGAGACAGGGAGGGAGAGGGGGTAAAAGTGAGAGAAGGAGGGGGAGAGAAAAGGGAGAAGAACAGGAGGGGGAGAGTAAGAGAGAGAAAAGGGGGAGAGGGAGAGAGAGAGAAGCAGAGAGAGAGAGAGAGAAAGAAAGGTNGAGAGAAAGAAAGGTGGAGAGAGTGAAAGGGAGAGTGGAAGAGGGACTGGAGGGGAGAGGGAGAGAGAAAGACAGGGACGAGGAGGGAGGGTGAGAGAGAGGGGGAGGGGAGAGGAAGAAGAAGATGCAGAGAGAGAGAGAAAGAGGGGGAGGGAGAGAGAGAGAAAAGCAATCAACAGATTTTTCTGATCTCTCCATATCTGTCTTTTAGGAACTTGTTTGCATTCTCTAAAGTGGAGCTCAAGGACATGTTTATACAGGCCAGCGCATACCTCCACCACCTTGACATAAGGGAGAAGACAATTGGGATGATCTTCTTCTCGGAGGTGAGAAGACATTCTGGAGGTCAAGGAAAGCTTCCCTGGGTTCACAAGAACTTTCTGGTTAGAAACTAGAAGTTGTGGGTGCTCCATCCCTGGAGGCCTTGAAGAAAAGGCTGAACAGCCACTTGCCTGAAATGGTAGAGGGTCTCCTGCTTGAGCTGGGGTTGGACTAGAAGACCTACAAGGTCTTCTGTTATTCTGTTAATTGGTGGAATGGCTTGCCTCCAGACATTATGGGAGGGAGGGAGGGAGGGAGGGAGGGAGGAAGGAAGGAAGGAAGGAAGAGGCTAAGGAAGGAAGGAAGAAGAAGTAAGAAGGAAGGAATGGAAGAAGGAAGGAAGAGAAGGAAGGCAGCGAGGAACGGAAGGGAAGGAAGAGAAGGAAAGGCGGGAGGAGGCGCAAACGGAAGAGAGGAAAGACCAGTAGCTCTCAGGACCCATAATCATGAAAGTGTTTGGAGGACTAGTCTAAATATATATCAGGATTTGCCTCCCAATATAGAGTCTTGAACCCATACAGTTTGCTTATTGGATATCAAGCAGATCCCAGGAGGATGCTATTGCTATGGCTCTCCCATGTTTATCAGACTGAAGCATCTGGAGCATTAGTGGGAGGCTATGTAAGGATGCTTTTTTTTGAGTTGATGACTGGCGTTTTAATACCATCATTCCAGAATATATGATTAAGAAGTTTGCTGGACTGGGCTTCTATCTCCTCTTCACATCTGCTGCTTGGATAAAAAACTTTCTATGTATTACAAGACCAAAACTGTTAGGATTGGCAGCTATTTGTTCCTCGCACTCTATCTCTCGACTTAAATGGGCGTACTCTACAGGGCTGTGTGTGCGAGCCCCCTTTGTGTTCACTCTATTACCTACAAGCTGCATCTCGTTCTATGTCCCACTACTCTATCAATAAAATTTGGCAGACACACCACGTTGGTGGGACTCCTATCAGGAGGAGATGACGATTATAGGTCAGAGGTTGCAGTTGTATTGGTCTTGTGGTGCAAGGAGGTCATAACCTCACCCTGAAACATAAAAAAAGACCCAAAAAATTGATTATTAGCGTTCAGAAGATTTCAATGCAGAGTCTCTCCCATTATATGATCAATTGGGGACTGTGTGGAAAGAGTTCATAGTTTTAAATTTCTAGGAACTCATAATTCCAACAACTCTACTTTGGCGGTCCACACTATGGCCACTGCAAAGAAGGCCCAACAATGCTGCACTTTCTGAGGTTGGCTGAAAAAAGACTGGTATGGGTGAGAATGCGGGTTTACTTTTTTACGTCTCTATACAATTGAGAGCATTTTGGCATCACTGTGTAATCGGTGTGGTATGCTGGGATGTTCTGCCAGTGGGTAAGAAGCATATTCCAGAGAGTTATAAACAGAGCAATAAAAAAAATCATCGATTGCCTCTTTCTTCTTCTTTGGAAGAAGATTGCCGAAAACCAGACTCCTCTCTACGAGCACTAAAAAAATCTCCCAGACTGTCTCCATCCTGGACATTAATATTTTGAACCTGTTACCATTAGGGAGATGTTATAGGTGTCATTACAATGGGACTAATAGACTGAGAAACAGTTTCTTTTCCAAGGCAGTAATGTCTGGAATCAAACAGGCGTTTGTTTGTTGTGGTTGTTGTTGTTCTTATTATTATTGTGATTATTATTATTATTATTGATTATTATTGTTTATTATTCTTTTTATTATTAAATATTCTTGTAGTATGATTTGTGATGTGGTGTTGGGCACTGTGCTGGAGTGTGTCTTTCAAATTTTCATTGTATTCATGGAATCAATGAGAATAAAGGTATTCCTATTGTATTCTATTGATATTCTATTCTATTCTAGAAAAGAACAGAGACGGGAAGGAAGGAGAAGATGAGGTAAGGGAGCAGGAGAAAGAGCGGTGAGGAGGGAAGAAGCAAAGGAGAGAGGGGGGGAGAAAGGAAGGAAGGAGGAAGGAAGGAAGGAAGGAAGGAAGGGGAGAGAGGGAGGGAGGAAGAGAAACGCTGCCTCATCAGAAATCACAAAAGGGGAATCCATGACATCGAGGACATTGAAGACCGTCTAAATATTCACGCTGCAAGTACCCAAAATTTGGTTCATGTTATGGTGTTGGGATGGTCACATGGTCCTAAGTCTGAAAAAATGGGCCGTCAGTGCCGTTGCCAAAACATTCAATGGTCACTAAATGAGGCTATTTTCTATTTCCTTGCTCTTATTGGTCGAATCGTGGGCATCCTCCTAGTAGAGGCTCTCAGGGAATTTCCACTTCCATTGCTTCTGCTGATGCTCCAGTTTCTTGACTCTTCTGTCCTTCAGCTGCTGTACACCCAAAGTTGGCCCATATTTTAAATGGCATTTGGATGCTCTTCAAAATGGATGAGCCAACCTTACACCCTCCTACTAAATATTTAGTATTCGAGCCTGGGAACCTTCTCCAGCTCCCTTGGAGGTAAGAGATTGGGGTGCAGGACAGTGATGACCGTCAAGGGAGAAGGCAGCGTGTGGATCCCTCTCCTGGGAAGTCCACAAAGCTGGAGGGATAGGAGACAAGCGCCAGAAAGAGGGTGGGCTCCAGCTTAGAGTGGGTGCTCTCTTATTCAAAGATGGGGTGAACCCTGGAAAGATCTGAGGATTCCACTTGAGGACAGATCCTCTTAGGAGAACATCAGAAAGCAGAATGGAAGCAAGGAGTATGGGAACTCATTCAAGGACAGAACAACCTAGATTAAGGAGAATTTCCCTGACACTGCGGAACGATTAATCATGTAAGAACGACTTCCTCCAACTTGTCAGCCTTCAAGATCTTCTGCTTTGCTGTTGCATCTTTTCGACTGCCATAAAGTAACGGGGGGGGGGGGGGAAGGGAAGGTATGGAATAAAGTTGGGAGTGAGCTGGAGGTGTTACTCTCATCTGTTGTAAATGTGAGGGGGGAGCATAAGCTTAGAGTTAGGTTTCTATTTCTTTCTTAGCTTTCTTCTCTCTGCGCAACTGGCAACCCTTTCAAATATGCCAAGGTCAACGGACAGGAGGCCTCATCATACTGAAGAGCCCACATGATCATATCCACAACTTCTAATTGGGAAGTGTCATTTGAACTATTGGGGGTTGGAACATTTCATCACTTTCTAATTGTGAATTGCGGCCTAATTTCTCAGATTCAGAATTCTTTGGTTGCTACCACTTCATTTTCAGTAAAAGATAACTTTTTCTAAACTAAAGAGTCTAAGTATTCTTTTCCTGGATTTTGAATGGAGCTCCGCCTGACATCCAACACTGGAAAGTTTTAAGAAGAGTCGGATAGCCATTTATCTGGGATTGCATAGCATCTCCTGCTTGAGCAGGGGAGTGGACTAAAGACCTCTGATGTCCCTTCCAATTCTGCTTATTCTGTTAGTCAGTGGAATCATTTGCTCCAGACGGTGTGGGTGATCCAACATGGGAGATTTTCAAGAGGTAGACTAGAAATCCGTTTATCCAGAAGTATAGGGTGCGTGGATGGCGAATCCTTTTGGGCAACCAGCACTGGAAGACAATTGCATTTGCATTGCTATGAGCGAGTTGCTGGAGTGCCGGAAAACCAAAGAACCATCTGGCCAGTGCCAAACCGTTTTTGGGGTGTTGGGGGGGGCATTTTCAGGGCTTTTCTGGGGTGTTTCACCCCTAAAAACAGCCTGAAAATGGCCTGAAAATGGTCCAGAAAGCCCCCCCCCCAAATGCCCTGAAAAATATCCTGAAAATGGCTGGAAAAATAGCCTGGAAACAGCCTGGAAACAGCTCCCAAAAGAGCCGAAAAACGGCCCGAATAATGGTCTGAAAATGGTTTGAAAAAGGCCTGGAAAGGGTTCAGAAGAAGGCTAGAAGAAGGCCTGAAAATGGCCTGAAAGCAGCCCAAACAAAGGCCTGAAAATTGCCCAGAAAAAGGCCCCCAAATGGTCTGGAAAACGGCTTGGAAAACAACCCCCCAAAAAAGGCCGAAAATAGCCCAGAAGAAGGCCCGAAAATGGCATGCAAAACAGCCTGAAAGCAGACCAGAAAAAGGTTCAAAAATGGCCTTGAAAACAGCCCCCCAAAATGCCTGAAAAAACGGCCTATTTTTTGGCTGCTTTTGGGGACATTTCCTGGCACTCTGACGCCCACGAAGACCAGCTGGCCGGTGTGCCAGAAACCAGGAGAGCCGCTGTCAAGGAGGCGCATGCCCACTGAGAGGGCTCTGCATGGCACATCTGGCACAGGTGGTGTAGGTTCGCTCCATCAGGGCTGCAGTCTCTCCTGCTTGAGCAGCAGGTTGGACTGGAAGATCTCCCGGTTCCCTTTCCATCCTGGGGTTCCATGTTCTGTGGGCTTCTCTGTCATGACCTCTGCTAGACTCGGAGAACCGCAGGAACCCCGTTTAATGGCTCCTTTCTCTCCCTGCTTCATCCAGACTAAGGTTTTGCGGCCCATGTTGGGACCTGTTGTGAACTGTGCCATACAACACCATAGCAGCCTAGCCAAGGAAGCACTGAGGACACTAAAGATCCTGTTCGGGCAGCTGGATGTCAGGATATATGGGTACAAGGCCGCTGTGCTCATCCCCCACCTCCTGCAGTATTTTTTTGATGTAAGTAAGCAAAAACACGGCTCGTTCGTTCTTTTGCTCCCATCAAGATAGCCTGGGGACCGCCTGCAGAAGTCTAGCTTGATCAAAAATGCTTAGAAGTAGTTCAGCCGCAGTGGTGTTGTGGTGATATAAAACAGTATGGAGGCTTGCAGATGATCCTTGAGTCCCACTAGAGAGCTGGAGAGGTTCCAGATGAGTGAGGGAGAATGAAGGTTGCCACTCTCTTCAGCTTCACCAAAGCATGTGCCAGGCTAGAAAATCTAGAAGACTAGGCACCCTATCTAGAAACACCCCCCCCCCTCGCTCTCCATATCTAAACGCAATCTAGAGGGGTGTTGCTTGGTCTCAGACCCTTTAAGATGTGTGGTCTTCAACTCTGCTGGCTGGAGAACTCCAGGAGTTGAAGTCCCCACATCTTGAAGCTGCTCAGATCGAAAAAAAACTGCTCTAGCTCAGTATCTCTCAACCTTGGCAACTTTTCAGGACTTCAACTCCAATAACTCTCCAGCAGCATATTGGAGCTGAAGTTCCAACATCTTAAAGCTGCTCAGATTGAAAAACAGCAGCCTACATCATACCATAGAGGTTGATCTGCAAACATTTTACAGCAATTGCCAACAATTAGCATGGAATTGTCAAGATGAACAATTGCCATGCTAATCTCACTTTGTTTCTTGAATGAGTAAACAGATATATCTGAAGAGATTGTCAGTCATCATGGTTGTCCCAAAGGTGCTTTTTCCAAAGAAAAAATAATTCACTTTTCCTTGAAGACATTTCACTTCTCATCCAAGAAGCTACTTCAGTTCAAAGAGGGAAACCTCTTCAAGTAACAACAAAATCTTTTGTCTTTGGAAAAAGCACCTTTGGGATAATTAAACAGATACATAGTTGGGTTGATAATCATGTTCAGAGTAGTCATTAACAGTACATCTAGTGGACAGCCATCCTCGCTGAATGGTAGAGGATGAAAGGAAGAATATTCTGTTGTCGTCTGGTCATTGGCAGTTTATCTTTAGCAGTAACAAGCAGATGACTGCAAGGAATATATATCAGTCCACTCTCCACCCTTCAGGCAGAACGGAAGAAGCTTCTTGAGTGAGAAATGAGAAGTGAAAGAGAAGTGAACATCTTAATGGAAAAACAAAGTCCAGTTGCCTTTTTAAAAAATATCTTGGGGCAACCATGACCTGGATGATGGACCATCTCCATTGGACACTGAACTGGGAAGAGGTGACCCTGAGAATATCTATGTCTCTGGAGTTTCTCAATCATTCAGATCCTTTTCCTAAAAGGCACCTGGACTTTCTTAGTGTTTTCTTTGAAAACGTTTCACCTCTCATCCAAGAAGCTTGGGTGAAGTTCTGAACGGAAGAAGCTTCTTGGGTGAGAAGCAAAACATTTTCAAAGGAAAAAAGAAAACCAAAAAGTCCCCTTGCTTTTTGGGAAAAGCACCTTTGGGGCAACCATGATGTGGATGTTTGAGATTCACCAGACATTTAGCCAATGGGATATTATCGTATTTTGGAAATACCTGAAGGATGTCATTTGAGCCATGTTCTCCTCAATGTGTGGGACACAAAATAGTAGAGTTTATAGGATGCTAGAAAAGAAAGTAAGATCAGGGGTGTCTCTCTAGGAGAGTTCACAGCTATTGGGTGGCCTCAAAGATCTCCCCAAGTTTGCTTGGACAAGTGGGTTCCAGGTGAGCATGAGTACTTTCACTTGAGGAGTCCACGTTCATCTCATTTTCAGTTAAAGACACTTTGATGCCCTTCGGTTCTGGAGGATACAGTCCAGGGGTGGGATTCAAATTTTTAATAACCGGTTCTGTGGGTGTGGCTTAAGTGGTGGGTGTGGCTTGGTGGTCATGTGACTGGGTGGACATGGCTTGGTGGTCATGATATTGGCTGGGTATGGCCAACTCAATATCATTCACATCGAGGCACGTATCTCCTCGCCTGGCCTCTCATGACTGTGGGGATGCTGCAACAGTCGTAAATGTGAAAAAGGGTCATAAGTCACTTTTTTCAGTGCCATTGTAACTTTGAATGGTCACTCCACACAAGCAAAATACCAGTAAAGGAAGGAAAAAAAACTCCAGAGAAGTTCCTGCGACAGGAAGTCTAGTCCTGCCAAGAATGTAATGAAGGTTAACGGAGAGGCAGTTTCTGTAAGCAACACCAGAATGTTTCCTTCCTGCTTTCCTTACAGGATTAGGCCAGTAATTTCTTCTAACAATTGGTTCTGCAAACTGCTTAGAACGTTAACAACTGGTTCTAGGTGCGAACTTGTATAATCCCACCCCTGATACAGTCCATCCAGCCTAGGACATCAAAGGATGTTGCAGTTCAACCTATCTGGAAGATGGCTTAGATGAGGAAATAAAAGGAGAATTCATCAGATTTGCAGATGGCACTAAACTGGCAGGAATAACCAAAACCCCAGAAGATGAGCTTAGGATCCAAAAAGATCTTGACAGACTTGAACAATGGGCTCTCTCCAAGAACATGACATTTCATGTGGAGAAGAGTAAGGTTTTAACCAAGTGGACGATTACTCAAACATGAGCCAGTCGAGTGTGGCAGCAGCCCAAAAAGCCAACACAGTCCTTGATTGCATAAACAGGCAATGAATCAAAATCACATATTAATATTAGTGTTAGTGCCAGTGTTGGTATTAGTACTGCTTTGTAAAACCTTAAGTACTGCCACATCTGGAATACTCAATCCAATTTTGGTCCCCAAATTGGTTGAGACTTTGGGAAAAGTGCAAAGAAGAGCAACTAAGATGATTAAAGGCCTGGAGACTCAAACAAATGAAGCACGGTTGCAGGATTTAGGCTTGGCTGGTCTAGAGAAAAGAAGGACTAGGGGAGACAAGACAGCAGCATTTCAGGATTTGAAGGGCTTCCAGGATACCAAGATGGAGAAAGTCAAAACCTCTTGGGAACTTGGTATGCTCTGAACTTGTGTGTTCGTCTCCTGAAAACGTAAAGATCCTTCTGCCTGGCCACCACTAACCATACCAAGAACCCGCCTGTTGAGCACTGAGCTACATTGATTTTCATCTATTGGAGGGACTCACCTGTTTCTCTTCCTTCGTAGGAAGACACCGAACTGCGAAATAATTCCATCTCTATTTTCGGCATTCTCTTGAAAGGGGTGAACCTTATAGAAAACAATAATATCACAGTAAACATCATGCAGAGCCTTGTTCCATTATTGATCCAGCTTTCAGATGGTCAGACCAAAGAAGTGAGTTGAAGAGCTGGGTAGAACTGTGGGGGCCTTGGTGTTCTCTGTGCTTGGTTATTTTTCTTATAGACCTTTCCTTACCCAACTAGGAAACATCATCAGTGGTAGCATGGAGTGGGGTTTGTGGAGAGGGAGGGAGAGAGGGAGGGAGGAGGAGGAGGAGGAGGCCTTGGTGGGGACTTTGATGCTCCCTGAGCTTGGTTATTTTCTTGCAGACATTTTATGACCCAACTCAATAACATCATCAGTGCTAGAAGGAAGTGGTGTCTCTCTTTAAGCAGAAGTGATTGGCCCTTTCAGTGTTGGTGGGAATGTTGTTTTCTGCCTGTTAGTTATTTCCCTTATTAGGCACTTATGTGTAAACAGGTTCACGTGAGCCTCTTTTGCCACCTTCTGACAAGCATAGTCCCTGGGGAAGCCAGATTCCCTTAATGGCTCTGCTACTAGCTTAACCCCTGCGGAGATTCCCTCAACAATTGCGGGAAGAAAGATCATAAAATGGGGCAAAGCTCACTTAATAACTGTCTCGCTTAACAATAGACATTTTGGGCTCCATGGCGATTGTAAGTCTAGGACTACTTGTAGAGAGATTGGGCACCTGGGTAGCTTGTCCATCACCCTGTCGGAGATGTCGAGGGGGTCTCCTTTCAGGATGGAGAATCTGTGGTCATCCCTGCCCCCTTGCCCAGCCATCTCTGAGTCCTGGAGTAGCTTCTCTACTTTCCCATCCCCTGAGCAAAGAGAAGGCTGGGTTTTCTCTGTGGAACAAGGACAAAATCAGAAGCTGGTTGTCTGACACCATCTTTCCTCCCTTGGCCCAGGTCTCCAGGAATGCCCTCAGTGCATGCATCGCATTCATGGAATGGGAGGATGTTCCCAGCAACTTGTTCAACCATCAGATGTACAGCAGCCCCCATAGCATGTACAAGGACATCTGTGCCGTCATTGTAAGTGTGAGCCAAGCTGGCTTGTTTTGTTCCAGATTGTTGTATGCTAACCGTTTAATTTTATTTTTGTCCCACCTTTATTTATAAATAATTCAAGATGATGGACATCCCTAATACTTTTCTTCTCCTCCAATTTCCTTCACAACAATCCTGTGAGGTGGGTTGCATTGAAAGAGAGGGATTGCACCAAAGACACCCAGCTGGCTGTGATGACTAAGACGGGACTAGAACTCTCCATCTCCTGGTGATTGGCCCAAAGTCACCCATCCAGCCTTCATGCCTAAGGCGGGACTCAAAATCCCAAAGTCACGCAGATGGCTATGATGACTGAGGCAAGACTAGAACGCTCCATTTCCTAGTGGACGGGTGTCAAATTCAATTTCATTGAGGGCTGCATCAGGGTTATGGTTGACCTCAGGCGTGGCCAACTGGGTGGGTGTGGCTGAATGGGTGGGCATGGCCAGCTCGACTCCACTCCCCAAACTACATGCATGTTTACTCTTTGCACTGGTTAGACAGGTCGATGCCTGCCTGGCCCTCTTTCCTGTTATCATTGGGTGGACTGGGCTGGAAAGTAGGCTGCCCTGATCCAGTGGTATGAAATATAAGCATCAAGGGCCAAATGGGACCCATAAAGTGCTCAGATCCGTCCCGCGGGATCCTCCTGGTCTCCCCAATGTGAAGAGGAGAGATTGGCCTGGTCTACCACAACATATTTATCATCGTCTTTAATAATATAAATGTGTTTGTGTATATACTATACTATATAATATAATAATGTTATATTGTATTGCATTGCATTGTACTGTACTGTAGAATAGGATAGTACATTCCATTATAGTAAAATAATATCATTTAGTGCAATAAAATATAGTATAGTATTGTTAGGAATGTAAGTCACCTAATAGTCGGGTTGGAAAATATATAAACCAGGATAGACATTTTAGTACTGTCTCTTTAAGGGAATGCTAAAGTGGTAATTGGGTGTGGTTCCTCAAACCACCATAAGATGGAGCCAGAAACCTGGGCTGTTCTATTTGCTTGCTGTCTTGTTCTGTCCTGTTGCTGGGAGTGTGTTCCTGCATTCCCCTATTGACTGTTACTGATCATCATTCTTCTTGGGTTTGATATAAGTCTGTTACTGAACTGTTTTTGATACTGGACTTTGTCATTTGAATTATCCCTGGACTGAAAACTGACTGCTTTAACTATGAATGACTTGGACTGCTTGTCTGGACTTTGCTTAAACGTTTATTGGAAGAAAAAACCTACATTTTACAATACAGTGTACCTGTGTGCTGGTTGTGTGTTATACTTCACCACTCTCGCTACGTCTCCCTTTGTGCGCTCATTCTCCTAATGGGGAATTACCTCAACAAGTATAATCATATTATAGTTTAGTATCGTACGGCATGACATAATACAATACAGTAAAACATAATATGTCATTGAAGACATTGTTATTGAGGGCATGAGAACTAGAAGTCTGATCAAGAAAGTGGCCCCTTTGTGAAAACAAAGAAAGCTATAGAGTTCATTGGCTTCTTTCTTGCCTTCTTTTCCCCAGATGAATAAATGCAAGCAAAATATCTCCAAAATGTTGGATCAAATGCTGGATTTCCTAGGGAACAGAAAGACTCTGTATCGAAAGGCAGCTGCCCAATTAATTGGTAAGCACAAATACAAAACCTGGAAGAAGGGGAGCCTAATGCCATGCATGCTGACATTGCTCTCGCTCTCTTTCTCTCTCTCACACACACACACACACATCCTGCAGAATTAAGGAATATTGCACCAGACTGGAAGCTGCTGTTACACCATGTGGCTTCTTCATAACCACTACAATTTTCTGAGTTTTCAGAAGCTTCCTTCCTTGCTATGAGTTCCTCTTCCTGTCTCCTTCCCAGCCCCCATTGCCTCAATTGATCAAAAAGGGATAAATTGTTAAGAGGTCAAATGCCCAGTTCAAGCAGGAGACCCTATACCATTCCAGACAAGAGGCCGTCCAATCTCTTCTTAAAAGCCTCCAGTGAGGAACACCTAAAAGTTAGCCTTATAGAGACTTAGAATAACTTTATTGTCACTTTAAATGTACACTAACTGGCATACATTAAAATGAAATTTAATTACATGCAGCCCTCAAAAACCCCTGGAAGCAAAAGCCATTGCGCTGATTGATTGTCCTCACTGTTAGAAAATTTCTCCTTCATTCCAGGTTGCTTCTTTCCTTAATTAGTTTCCATCCATTGATTCTTGCCCTGCCTTCTGCTGCTTTGGAAAATAGGTTGACCCCACTCCTCTTGCTTGTGGCTGCCCCTCAAATGCAAATTACAAAGGTAATACAATCATTGCTTGTAGAAACAGAGGCATAGAATCAAAATCAGGTGAGGTAACAGATAACTACCGCTTCATAAAGTCTTAATAAGGCCACACCTGGAATCCAGTTTTGGTCAGCACATTACAAAAAAGACTGGAAAAAAGGCAAAGAAGGGCAAACTGGATAATTAAAGGCCTAAACCATATGAAGAATGGTTGGAGGAATTGGGTATGGCCAATCCAGAGAAAAGAAGGACCGGACATGATAGCAGTCTTCCAGTAGTTGAGGAGCTGCCATGAAGAAGAGGGGGTCAACCTATTTTCGAAAGCACCAGAGGGCAGGAAAAGAAAAAATGGATGGAAACTAACCAAGGAGAGAAGCAATTTGGAATTAAGAACAATTCACCTGTGGAACAGTTTGCCTCCAGAAGTTATGGCTGCTACATCATTGCAGGCTTTTAAGAAATGACTGGACAGCTATTTGTCTGAAATGCTAGGATAGGGTCTTCTGTTTGAGCAAGGGGTTGGACTATAAAACCTCCATGGTCCTTCCAGTTCTATTCTGATTGGTTGGTTAAAATATTGGAAGACTGCTATCATGTCACCCCTAGTCCTTCTATTCATTAGACCACTAGACATACCCAATTCCTGTAACCATCCGTAAAGTCCCAAACGACTCTTCCAAGTATTTTAGTATTTTTTAGTATTTATTTGATTTGTTAATCACTTACAAGATACAGGTATAAGAATAAACATAGTTTTGAATATATGGGATTGATATTTATAAGAAAAATAAAAGGAAACAATAGGACAGGGACGGTAGGCACAATTGGTGTGCTTATGCATGCCCGCTACAGACGTCTTAGGAAAGGGGTGAGTTCAATAGTAGACAGTCTAAGGTTAAAGTTTTTGAGGTTTGGGGAAGAAACCACAGAGTCAGGTAGAGGATTCCAGACATTGACCGCTCTGTTGCTGAAGTCGTATTTCCTGCAATCAANATTCCAGACATTGACCATTCTGTTGCTGAAGTCGTATTTTCTGCAGTCAAGTTTGGTGCGGTTAACCTTGAGTTTGTATCTATTGTATGCTCTTTTATTGTTATGATTGAAGCTGAAATATTCATTGACAGATAGGACATTGCAATGTATGATTTTATATACTATATTAGATTGGACTGGAGGCGGCGTAGTTCTAGTTTTTCTAGCTCTAGAGTTTCAACTCTGGTGGCATAAGGTATTCTGCAATGCGTCGAGGAGCGAAGAACTCTTCTTGTGAACTATTTCTGGACTTTTTTCAATTGTGTTAATATCAGATACATGATATGGGTTCCCTATCATATCATACCATATTCAACATTGCAATTTATATCTGCCTTGCTATTGCTTGGCAGAATCCATGGCTGTGGTACAGACCCTTCCAAATACAGTCAGTTAAAATAAACCCAGAGGGTTACAAACCTCAGTCTTGGAACACAGAACATAAAATAATAGAGTTGGAAGAGACCTAGAGGGTCTTCTAACCTAACCCCCTATCTGAGCAGGAGATCTTATGCCATTCTGGATGAATGGATGTTCAGTCTCTTCTTGGAAACCTCCAATGTTGGAGGACCCACACCCCTTATTTCTAGGTTGCTTCTCTCCTTGATTAGTTCCATCCATTATTTCTTGTCCTGCCTTGAGGTACTTTGGGAGAATAATTCAACCCCTTCTTTTCTTTCACAGCCTCAAGTACTGGATGGCTGCTGTCACAGTTCTAGTCCTCCCCATCATTAGACTAACATGCCTTTGTTTCAGAGGTGGTACTCAGCAGGTTCTAAGCAGCTCTGGAGAACCAGTAGCAGAAATTTTGAGTAGTTTGGAGAACCGGCAAGCACCACCTCTGACTGGCTTCACCTCCCATC
The DNA here is from genome assembly GCA_004320025.1 of Laticauda laticaudata. Classification (NCBI taxonomy): domain Eukaryota; kingdom Metazoa; phylum Chordata; class Lepidosauria; order Squamata; family Elapidae; genus Laticauda; species Laticauda laticaudata. The sequence goes on from BHFT01038845.1 coordinate 15,323, forward strand.
TATTCTCTGCCTCCCATTGAGTCCCAGCTGATCATCTGGGTCTTCTTTTGTTGCCCTGCACAGGAAAATGGATCTGGAAAGAAGGTTAGTGGGGTGGGGAGGGGATGGGGATTTTGCAGTATCCTTCCCCAGCCACCCCCACCAAGCCAAGCCCACAGAACTGGTAGTAAAATTTTTTGAATCCCACCACTGCCAAGTTCCCTTAAGCCCCGGTCCCACTGCACTTATGGATGCAAAGAGGATGTAAAACGTTAAAAAAAGCTTTCAATCCGTTGGAAAACGCTATGCATCTGTTGTGTACTCACTGCATACGTGTTTCATATGCTCTATCCCTCGAGCATCCG
>BHFT01038847.1:0-28824 GCA_004320025.1 Laticauda laticaudata
CCAGCAGCTGCAGCACTCAGCATGCATTTCTTTTAAACTCTCATTCCCAAGTGTGGCTAATGAAGGGAATCAGGGCCCTATCCTCCCCCATAAGCCACACAACCCATATTGCTCTCTTGTCCATTCCTCCCTGCATGCTCTAGGATGAAGAGAGAGTAGGCCTGGGTTTTCCTCTGAACTCCCTCTCCCTTGTTCTCCCTGTCTCCTGCTCTGCCCAGTTGGATTTTACCCTTCCCCAGTTTCCTCCACAGCCAATGGAGCCACACTCCCAATCTCCATCAGCTGTTCATCTTCCTCCTTGGATTAAGACTCCAACAGGGGCATGACATAAGGCCTCCTGCTTTAACTTGGGGTTGTCTAGAAGACCTCCAAGGTCCCAACCAGCTTTATTCTGATTGAAGATGTTTTCTGTAACCAGTGGGTTTATATCATTCCATATTGTCAATATGACACGTCTAATGAAATTATTTTTGAAAATCCACATTCATTTTAATTTTATCAGTCTATAAGTATCCATGCTATCCAAATCTCATGGCCATGACCTTCTAAACTGTAAACGTCTTGTTCTCACCAACACCCAACTCTTTTACCCCGGCCAATTTTAAATCCCATAAATCCCAGTCCTCCTCTTTCCTTTGCATCTGGTATTTAACTCATGATTTCTCCCACCATACAAATTTAGATATATCATTTTGCCATTGCTTGAATGACACATCAGTTGTCAACAGGTATTGTTCGAAACAAAAACACTGTAGACAAAACATTCATGTTTATTACAGAAACATTACATTCCCTAAGTGACAATTTTAATTTCTTCCATTTTAACATATCCTTCTTAATTTCATTCCAAGTCTTAACATAATTATTTTGAAGTAACATGTAATTCATATTCATCATAATACCCAAGTATTGTAGTTTTTTCTCAAGTTTAAAATCAGCTTTCTTCATCAGCTCCATTTGATCTTCTAATTTCATATTTTTGGTAACTTTTTTATCTTCAGATTATTGATCTTAAAACCTGCCAGCACACCAAAGTCCTTTAATTTTCCCTCCAGTGTTTCTTCTCCCTCTAACAGATCTTCCAAATTAACACCAGGTCATCTACAAATGCCTTTAATTTCTTTTTTAATCTTAACTCCAGCAACTAGAAGACCTCCATGTGCTGGTTAGGCAGTATAGGATTAGTTTTGGAATGAGATCATCGTGCTGGAGTCTTCTTCTGGTATAACACTATGGGTTGAAGATAACCATCTTTTCACACTATTGAGGTGACTATTGAGGCAAAAATTGAACATTAGATGAATCTCAACATAATTCTGAGTTATACTTTGAGGATGCCTAATAAAATCCAATAAACTAACTTTGCATGGAAGCTTTTATAGTGTTGGACTCTTGTCCCAGGAACTTTGGGGACATGAAAGTACTGCCTGGGACATGTTCCCTTCCAATTCTATAATACTCTCACCTTGCCTTACGTCTTTATTCAGTATCTCAAGAACCAAAAGAGTCTTTTTGAATCTCTCTCTCTCTGAAGGTCTTCTCAATGGAGAGGAAATCCACTGACTGGCTGTCACTACTGAAGAAGAGATGCATGAGAAGGGCAAATGCCATTCCTGACCAGCTTTGAGCCCAATAAGTGTTCCTGATCAACTGTCAGAGAGATCAGGACACAAGATCCAGCTTGTCTTGGACAGAACAGTTATACTCCTCTTAAAAATCTAGATTTACTGAATTTCAAAATTCAGCCTTGATTTCAGCAGCACCCAGGAGAGTTGGCTTCATCAGCATGGGCTAGGGATCCAATTGTCCTTTTCCTAGAGAAGACAGATCTGTCCTGGTGAAAGATTTACATTCCATTCTGACTGGTCTGTGATCACATTTCTTTCTGAAGAAAACAGCACCTGTATTCTGAACTCTGAGCTGATGTTGATGCAAATCTAAAATGCAGGTCAACTGAGCAACCAGGCCATGTACCTCACAAGCATGTAGTTGATATTATTCTAGTGTGCTAAACCAGTATGAAAATCCTCCCCTGCCATATGGAGATGATGTTTTCTGGCCATCTCCACAATTCCGCACTTAGAACAAGTCCAAGAGCAGCTGATGTCATGGATTGCATCAAGATTTTCTGAGCGATACAAGATGTCATTCTGGTTTCAGACTTCAGTATGATGCATTATTCTCTTACTCTGAAAGCCTCCTGAACAGGTTTGCAATGACGGGTGACAGTGGAGATCCCATAGGGGCTCCTTCAATTTGCTTGTATCTTTGTCCTTTGCATCTGAAATTGTGTTGGTTAGGCAGTGTTCTGTTAGTTTCCATGAAGCACTACAATGACGTGGAAATAATACCCAAAGGAAGCTGAACACACACATGTAAGTACGCCTGCGAAAACTTAAAAAAACATATATATATATGGGATAATACCCGAAGGAAGCTAAACAGCATATATATATATATATATATATATATATATATATATATTATATATATATATATATATATATATATATATATATATAAAAGAATCTCATCTGCCATCATCAAAACACACACACACACACACACACACACACACACACACATATATATATGAAAACAAATATATATGTATATATGGAATAGGCTGATAAAATACTTCTTTTCTCATGATCTCCAACTCTGGATCCCTTGGAATAGAGATATCCGAGTCAATTGGGCAGTAGGCCCTGAACAATGTTGAACATTGAAGGGAATGGAGGATGAAAAGGTCACTCCATATCGTGGAGTGGAAACTACAGGAAATGGAACCTTCCTTGATGCTCTGAGACTTGGCCCCTCTTTGTTTAGTGTGGGGAGAGTCAAAGAAAGTGATCTCCAGCTATGAAGGCACCTATGGCCCTCTAAGAAAACTTGATTCCTGTGCTGAGGGTTGCAGGCAGGAAGAACCTGGAGAGTTGGAAGCAGATTGCTCATTGCAGTAGCTGTTTCTCCAAGCCTGGCTAGAATGATCCCTGCAAATGACCGTTTTAGCATGCAGAGACACAGGAGTGAGCAGCATGTCCCCTCCTCCCCAACTCTCCTTTTTCTAGTCCTCGATCCTCTTTTGATCACAACTGCTGAAAATGGATGGTATAACTATTTGCTCAGCAGTGATAGGAAAACTGCAGTGCACACTCTAATCGAGGCAAAGCTACCCTTAAAAAGAACCAATAAAACTCCCACGTTCGCTGAAAAAATCCAAGTCTCTGCCACCCCATCCCCCAATAGATCTTGGTTACACATAGTGTCACTAAACCAGACAGGAAACACAACTAGATGAGCTAATTCTACTTTATTGTAAGGCTACATTACCAGAATCTTGCCAGTCTGAACTCACTAACTTCCCACCTGCCTCCACTTTTAACTGCCTGATCCATTAAGGCGGGTCTTTCCTAGGTTTCTTCCTCTGACTAACTAGGGACCTTCTGCCTTTCTTGTCTGATAGTTTCCTGGGCATCTCTTCCTTTGGCCTCCCAAAGTCATCGTCACATTACATTACATATAATTATGATCAGCCAGGATGCCCAGCTAAGGCAGCAAAGACACTTGTAGAACCCGCTCTGCAAAAAGCTGTGTGGGAACTGGCTGCCTTCCCCTTGTGACTGCCCAGACAACCTGGCATGACCTATTCCCCCCCATCCCCCACAGAAGTATCTCTTTCAACATCCACCTGTAGGTAAAGAGCTCCTGCGTAGCTTTTTCTCTGGTAATGCTGCACTACTAACTAGAGCATACAAAACATTTGCAAAGCCAATACTTGAAAACAGCTCATCAGTCTGGAACCCACATTACATATCTGATATTAATACAGTTGAGAAAGTCCTGAAATATTTCACAAGGACAGTTCTCCACTCTTCTCCTCATAACAGAAGACCTTATGCCACCACACTTGAAATTTTAGACCTAGACAACCTAGAACTACGCCACCTTCGGTCCGATCTAAGTGTGGTACATAAAATTATCTACTGCAATGTCCTACCTGTCAATGAATACTTCAGCTTCAGCCATAACAATACAAGAGCACACAATAGATACAAACTAAAGGTAAACCATACCAAACTTGATTGCAAGAAATACAACTTCAGCAACAGAGTGGTCGATGCCTGGAATACTCTACCTGACCCTGTGATTTCTTCCCCAAACCCCAAAAACTTTAACCTTAGACCGTCTATGTGGACCTCACCTGTTTCCTAAGAGGTCTAAGGGGTGTGTGCATAAGCACATCAACGTACCTACCATCCCTGTCCTAATGTTTCTTTTTACTCATACCCATTTCATTTATTCATAACCATGTTTATACTTGTTATCTAATACTTGCTTGACAAAAGAAAGAAAGAAAGAAAGAAAGAAAGAAAGAAAGAAAGAAAGAAAGAAAGAAAGAAAGAAAGAAAGAAAGAGGAGCGGGAGAAATTGCCAATCAGCACCACTTTGTCTCTCCAGCACTAAGGCCAGTGCCAGGCCAGCCATTCCTGTGCTTTATATGTAAGCAAAAGCCACCACTTCCAAAAGGCTTTAGGACCAGGAAAAAGAGAGCCGCCTTCTTGGTGATGGACCCAACAGCTCCTTGGCTCTTCCTGATCCATCAGAGTAGGCAGCAGGTAAGCAGGACAGCAGTCTCAACAGCAAAGAAGGCAGAGGGCAGAAAGGTCCACGGGAGAGCTAACAGTATGCGATATGGCACAACCTGAAATGGGATGACTTGAGTGTGCTTTAATTGAAATGTCACATAATCAAACACTCTGGGATACAATCTCAGACCAAGCTTTCCATAAGCCAAAATCCAGCCAAACAGAAGCATCATCTCAGCTTTAATATTCCCCAATGGAACAGAATGATTAAAATGCCATGAAATGTGACAGTCTGTCCAAACCAAGATACAGAGAGTTGGGGCAATACCTACATATCACAATAAAAGTTTGAAAAGCATTGAAATTGAGACCAGAGATTTTTCTTTTGGGATTGATGGATAAACAGATGGAAAAAGTCATGGAGCTTTTATTCTGTACATGACAACTGCGGTGAGATTATTGTATGCAGAAAGATGGAAAGATTTGGCATTATCCTCAATGGAGGCATAGTTGGTGAATACGATGGAACTCACTGAGAAAGCTAAATTGACTTTTTTGATCAGAGAAAAGATTGTATCTATGTTTACTGCTGACTGGAATTCCCCTTATGGAAATTTTGTATGAAACAGAAAACAATGAACTTTTGATTTATGGGTATGATGATTAGACAGGATATATTATATGTAGCCATACAGTATGAGGTAAATTTGTACAACTGTTTTTATAATGGCTGTAAAGAAAATTGGAAACCACTAGAATTTTTTTCTTTCTTTTCTATTTTTCTTTTTTGTACTTTTTAGGTTCTTTTTTGAATTATGTCCTTTTCTTACATCAGTTTGTATTAGTGCATATATATAATTACCGAATTGTGGGAAAAAAGCATGAAAGTGTCAGAGAGTCAAAGGCCTGTCCTGCAGGAAAGCCAGAGGATCCGTGAGGTGGCACCCAAAGAAGAGCTGTTGAGACTGCCTGAGGCAGCAGCAGAGATGGGAGGAAGAACAAGGAAGTACCATGGCAAAGCAAGGCCCTGCATGGGATGTACTTTCAACAGGTAACCGAGTTAAGGGGCCCTGGAAAACCCTATTGGTGGCTGGAAAGGGCTGGACTAAAAGGCAGCATTGAGGCACTGATCATAGCAGCAGCAGAACAGGCACGAAATCCACAGAAGTCGGGGTCTACCCCCCACCAGACAGGATCCAAGGCACAGACTCTGCAGAGACCACCCAACACATTGTGGCAGGGTGCAAGATGCAAACAGGAAGAGCATACACTGAGAGGCACAACCAGGTAACTGGCATATCTGCAGGATATGGACCAGACCAGGGGTGTCAAACTCATGTCGTCATGGCAACATCATGTGATGTATTGAGACTGTTTTCCCCTTCATTAAACTGGGTGGGGCTGGGGCCAGCACAGGCCATGAGTTTGATACCCCTGGGCTAGACCCTTCCAGGTCCAGAAGGGAGACTCCAAAGAAGGTCATGAAGAAAAATAGGGCTAAGATCCAGGCAGGCAGGCAGGATATTAGCCAATCAACCAGATATTGTGGTAGTAGACTAGAGGGCAACAGAGATGATAGATGTAGCAGTGCCGAATGACAGCTTTATGTGGAAAAAGAAGGATGAGAAGCTCAAGAAAGACCAGGGTCTGAAGGAGGAACTGGAGAAATGAAGGTCAAAATGGTCCCAGTAGTGGTAGGAGCATTCAAGGCTGTGACTCCTCAGCTTGGAGATGGGCTCCAAGAGGTCCCTGGAAGGACATCAGTCCAGAAGAGGGAAGGGCCAGGAACAGCTAAGATCCTGCAAAGAACCCCCAAACTCCCAGGCTTCTGGGAAATGATCCAAGACTGAGGAAGACACAAACCAACCAGAGGGGTGAGAAGGGATTATAAATCACCCAATTTATATTAAAAGCATGATATGCATAATTTCCCACGTTTTGTCATTTGAGATGTAAGATACAATATTGTGCTTGTTCAAAATTTTGCCTTCATTACCTAACTCCATGTAAGCAAATACATTCTACTAATTTCATCAATTAACCTTAACTCTTTTAAAGCAGGGATGCCAATTTATCCCTGTTTAGAAAACCGAACAAAATTTTGCAGCTGTTAGAAGTTTCTCAATGCCTTTTACATGCTCCTTTCTGCTTCTTTGTTAAGATACTGATGCAGGATATTAAATTATGCTGTATTTTTTCCAACAACCTATCCCAGAAGCAACCGTGTAATCCAAGCAGGTTTGTTAGCTGCCATGGCCTCCTCCTTTCCCCCTTCCTGGCTTCTATGGCTTTGTATCCAGCCTCATGGAGAACTTGAAGAACAAATTTGGGCCTTTTTTTTTTTTACACTTCTAGCTGCTCCTAATAAATTTTATTGGCTGACAAGATTTTTGGTAGGTTTTTTTTATGCCTTTGCTTTTAAAGCTATGACATAAATCCATGATACATTTGCAACACTAATATTTGAGCATACTACATTTTATAATTTACAAATCTGCCCAATTATAATGGTTCTGCATGTTATTTGCTTATTGAAGCAACACCACTTCTGAATCTGAAACTCTTTCCAAGGATACTGCAGGGACTTGTCCAGGAGACAAGACTGACTTGAATGCACTGAAAAGGCAACAGCCCCAAGAGAAGCATCATAGGCTGAGTGCTGAAGTGGCCTATGATCTTCCACCAACATGCCACAAAATTAATTCAATCCTTTGGAAGAATCCAACTCCTTTTTTATATTATTATTTTTATTATTGTGCACTTTACATTATTATATATAAAATATATATATGGGCATAAAATATATGCCCATATAAAATATATGCACAGGCTACCAGCAGACCACAACAAAGCTGCTGCCATCTTTCAGGATGCTTTCTAAACTTTCTACAGCCTTGGTTTTTGTGGAGATCTCCCACCCATCTATGGAGCAGGCCTAATCCATCTTTTCTTCTAAGATCAAGCAAGATTGGATGACACTGTCATTTCCTCAGACCCAAGTTGTTAAAGCTCCTGTCACACTGCACCAACGGATGGAAAGAGGATGTAAAACGGAGAGAAACACTTGCCAACCGTTGGTTAACGCAATGCATCCGTTCTGTACTCACTGCCTCCATTTTTCATCCTCTCTATCCGTCCAGCATCCGTTTATTGACATTTCATCCGCTCAAAAAGTCTTGAGCTGCTCAAAACTTCTGAGCGGAAAATGTATCCAACGTGTCCGTTCTGCATCCGCAACGCATACGGGGGACATCCGTTCTGCATCCGTTGTCATCCGTTACACATCCGCTATATCCGCTAGGCATCCGCTGCGCATCCACGCAACTCAAATCCGCTCCAGCGGTAAACGGACGTAGGGAGGAAGCGGAACGGATGCGGAACAGACGTGCAGCGTTAGTAGCACGGACGGAGAAAGGATGAAAGCGGATGCAGCTCGCAAACAAAGCATAAAAACGGAAAAAACATTCGCAGAGGGGACCTATCCGCTCTCATCCGCTTCCATCCACTAGGCTTCCGTTCCGCATCCGGTTTCCATCCGCCCTGCGTCCTCCCCCCATCCGTTCCTTTCCCTGTTATCCGCTCTGGTTATGCAATTTTTTCCCCCTTTTGAGAGCGGATAACAACGGATGGAACATTTTTCTCGTCCGCTGTGTCCTTTTTACAAACGTTTTGCATCCGTCGGCCAGTGTGACAGGGCCTTTAGTACTGTTGAAAACTAACCTCGTTCAGTGTGGGGAGAACTGTGGAAAAGATATCTAGAGATCGGGACCACCTGCTCAGGAATTGTTCCTAGCTACGGCTGTAGAAGGCTATCCCTACCTAAGAGGAGGAAGCAGTGGTGGTATTCTACCGGTTCAGCCCTGGTTCTGGGGAGCCAGTAGCAGTGATGAACAGCGGAGACTGAATTGGTTCTCTCCAACGCTCTGCTATTGGGTCCACCTGCCCATCTAAGCTACCATATTCACCTTTATCCTCTGCTTTTGAAGCGCAGCTGCTTTGTGCGGCACCACAGAGTGCTGCATGACAGTTGCTGAAGTAACCGGGATCATGCAGGCTTGCAGGAGGTGAGTTTGTGCCTGTGCAAAGTGTGCATTTGGCATGTGCGTGCATGCAAAGTGTGTGCACGCGTGCAAAGCATGCCCACCAAGCCACACCCACCAAACCAGTGGTAAAAGTATTTGAATCCCACCACTGGGAGGAAGGCTGCAAGTTGCTGAGCTTCCCCATTTCTTACAATCCAACTTCAGACACTCCATGGTCGAGGAATTCAAGAGCAGCTCCACAAGCCAACATTGATGGACAGAGAGCATTTCGGAGGTTGTTCTCCTTCTCTAGCTCTGGATCTATTCATCTGTGTTATTATAGATTGCAAGTTTCCTTTAAAGGTCAGATAACAAAATGCAATTGAATCATATTAGAGAGCAGAGCTGAGAGATATTTCGGCTTTGGTACGTCAGCGCAAAGCCCGATGAAGCGAGTTGGCTATTGCAGTCAACACTCTCTGTATAATAAAGTCAGTGTAGCTGCCGCCTCCAGAACCACCACGCCATTTATGAGAAACGCTGCCAGGCCTCCAAACAGCTGCTGGCCACAAAGTGAGCACAGGCACTGCAGGGTGCCTCCCTGCCTGGGAAGAGACGGCTGGGGAAATGAACACTGCAGAGAGTTCTTCAACAGGCTTTTGATATACGGATGGCTGTGAGTGCTTAATCTAAGACAAGGGGGAAGGGTGGAGGCAGGTCTGCTGTCACAGAAATGTTGACCTGATGGAAGAGCTCAGAGGAGGGCAATTCCCAGGCCTAGCAGCCCCCTTGCCCTCCTCCTAAGTGCGCCTGTAATTGCTCTACCAAATCCTTTTTATCACATTTATTTCCTTTCCACACCACCATCCGTGTGATTAATTGCTTAGTTTGAATGTCTTTCTCATCTCATCTCCACCACCCTATTTTTCATCTGCCTCCAGTGGCTTCTTCCCACCCCAAGTGGACACTCTTTCTGTGTAGCTTTGTCACGGCACTGGATTATTAATCGCCGCTTCCAATCAGTTGAAACCCAGCTCCAGAGATATTACTGTGTGGTGTCTTCTATCCAGTCTTCTGCAGAAGGCTAATATAATTGGTAATTTCGGCCTTTCTTAGAAAATCACCTGCATTTCCCACTGTCTGCAGCACATTCCTCCCAAGGTTCAGAAGACTACAGAATCCACTCTCCTGCTCTTGGAGGGGGACTTCTCCAGGTATTTTCAAGCCAGAAGCCCCAAAGGAACAAGGACCATGCCAGCTTAACAGTTCTGGAAGATCGAGGCTGAATTCCCTTATGGGACTCACAGAATTCTTGTCAACTCATAAAATATTTGTATGATCTTTTTAGAAAGGGAGAAGGGAGCAGTGCAGCAGCTTGGAAAGCAAAAGTGCATTCCACAAATGTTTCAAAGATAGTATCTAGGTGAGTGAAGTTTCTGCCACACAAAATTCTAATTGGAGAACCTGATTCTTGGCTATTGGAGAATATGAATTATGACACCCAGGGGATGTGGGGGAAAACCAGTGTCAAGAGTGACAGTGAATTATGTGTCTCAGAGTCGGCTACACCCTGGCAGTGCCGGACATGTTAACTCCCAATAAATCCTTTTGAAGTTTTGGAAGTCTGGCTTGGGACTCGTGATTTAATTGGGGTGACTGCCAGAATCCTGACAGCTAGCCAACTCTGAGAGACATAATTCATTGTCACCCTTGACCCTGGTTTTCCCCCCACCCCCTCTCCAAAGAGGGCAAGGACAGATGGACAGCTACAGTATGACACAGGTGTGAATGGTCCATTCCAAGCCCAGGAAAGGAACAAAACAAGAAACAAGAGGGAAAGGAAGACACAGATGGGTGGAAGATGTGGGCATAGGACTGCCATATGCTGCCCCTTATTGGAACTGCATGCCGTGGAACCAGAGAGTCACTTTTTGTGGGAGAGTGGCACTGCAAATACAGACAACAAAGGACCAGATCTACATCAACAGAGACATGTCCATTTCCCCAGTGTGGCTCCTGGGCAAAGGCGTTTGATCGAACTTCCCTGTTCAGAGGAAGAAGGGCAGGGAGGGCGAGGGTGGGGAGCTCTCTCCTTCCCAAGAATTCCTCCTTGGCTCTGAGCCCAGGTAAGAAGAGAGGGACCCCATTAATGGGGTTCACCTCTTTTCTCCAGGTATTGGGGGGATCACCTCTGTGGAATGCCACAAAGCTTGATTCTCTCTCCCCCTGTAGTCAACCTTGATATGAAACTGCTGGGTGAGTCTGGGGTTCACCAGCATCATGATTCCTAATTATTCCTTTAGCCTCACTGGCCAAGTGAAGCTATCTAGATCCTGTCCCAAAGCCTGTAGTGTTTGAATGAGGAGGAATCATCTCCAACTCAACTCATACCAAGGCTATGTGGATGGAAGGGGCACCTAAATCTGGAGATAGGTAACCTCTGACCTTGGATGGGATGCACTTCCATTTCAGTAGTGATGGACAAACTGAGGGTCTTCCAGGACTCAGTTCCCAGGTGAACAGAGGGCAGCTGTGACCAAGAAGGCCTTTGCCCAGCTTTGTTTGGTACACCCATTATGCCATCTTCTAGAGTGAAAAACCCTTTGGAAAGTCACTCACACTCTAGTCACCTCAACTGCTAGATCACCATTATCATCATCATCATCATCACCATCAAGTATTAAATATAGATGCTGACCAACCCCATCAAGCAGTGCCATCTATCAAGACCCCAGAAGTGCACCTTCTCAATCATGGTGACTCCCTCTAGAATGAGCATCTCCCCAAGATCTGAGCAGCTGCCACCCTATAGCCATAGCAATAGCACTTGGACTTATACTGCTCCACAGATCTTTGTAACCCTCTCTGAGCAGTTTACAAATGTCAGCCTATTGCCCTCGACAATCTGGGTCCTCATTTTACCGACCTCAAAAGAATGGAAGGCTGAGTCAACCTTGAGTCCCTCACGATCAAACTCCAGACTTGTGGGTAGAGTCAGCCTGCAATACTGCATCCTAACCACTGTGCCACCAGGGCTCAGGTGTTCTGGAGGGCCTTAAAGACCCAGTTCTTCTCCAGGTGCCAGTTGGGAAGCCTCTGCTGGGTGTGAGATCTGCCTATTCCCCTAATCTGGTGGTTGTTTTTTTGCATACTTGTCAGCTGCCTAGTTCTGTTTATGGTCAGGCAATGTCCAAGTCAAATAAAATAACTGAAAAATAATATAAGCAAACAAGCACTGCTGGGACCAAGAGAACCACCAAAACCTGAGCCACCCTGCTGAAGAGGGGCAATCAATCAAGAAGCTGCTCTCAGAGCCCAAGGAAAGGCTGAGCCTTTTCCCAAAACGTCAGCCCTCATTGGCTGGAATGGAACCAGAAGGATGGTCCCCCCAGGTGCAGGCACAAGTGCTGGGAGTCTCCAAGGGGCAATGCCTGCTCCCCAAAAGAAGAGGGGGATGTTTTCATCAGAAGCTGGGACCCACTGCACCCTTCAGGCAGCAGGCAGGATGGGCACAGGGCCAGCCATCTCTCTCCCCTCTGTTGCACTTCCCCTGGTATGGAGGCCAGTGCTGTTCCATCCTTACACACACTCCCACTGCACAATCTCCTCAGCCAGGATCCCTTCTTCAGGGGGAAGCAGGACAGGGACCTGGCCCCAGTGCAGCATTTCATTGCTTTGATGGACACAGCCTCTTTTCAGAGGCTTCGCCCCCAGTGGCCTTGGCTGCACTAGAAAGGGCTGGCCAGTCTGGAGTGGAGGTCACCAGGAAATCCTGAGCTGCTGCCTGGATGGAGAAATCAGGACCTGCTTGAAGATTGCAGGGGGAGGGGATCCACCTTTCCCAGGTCACCAGCACAGCTGCCTGGAAGGGCTGCCTCAATTCTCCCCATCCCTCCAGGGCTTCCAAGGCCAGCGGCTGCCCTGCCCTGCCAAGGAGGGCTGCTCTTGCTGCAGCAGAGGGCACAGCCAGCCGGCCAGGCCTTCCTGCTCGGTGTGCAGGAGAGAAGCTTGTTTTAAGGCCACCAAGGGAATCGGTTTATTACTAAAGCAGCAAATAGAACTAATTGAATCTGCCATTTAAGAAGAGGAAACAAGAGAGGGGGAGAAAGATGTTTACACCTAAAGGAGGGGAGGGGGTATTCATAGGTCAAGAGCCAGCTGGCCCCTCCCAGGTCCAAATCCCTTTTGTCCTGGCTGGGGCTGAATTCCTGGGGAGCTGGGAGTTGGGGGGCCAGCAGAGACTCCATCAGCCTCAAACCTTGGCTGGACCCCTGTCAACAGTCACAATCCATCTGGAGACCATCCTGGAGGGAGGAAGCCCATCATCAAACGACACCCAAAGGAAAGAGGGTGGGCAGAGAAGCAGTGAAAGGGAGCCCCCTCTCTCCCCCTCCCCTTGGCAGAGGAAATCAAACCCACCCAGAGGGGAAGCTCTGCCAGCAGGAGAAAAGGAGGGGGCCTCCCCAGCAACCACGAGGAGGAACCATTTGTGGCCTGCAGTTCTGGCTTCTTTCCTTGCTGAGAAGAAGCCCAGGAGGCAGAATGGACAACTCTCTGTGGGACAATTAAACCATTCAATTTAATTACTAAAAATAAAATTTAAAAATATTTTTATGTTTGTCATTCATGTTTCATTCTATCCCTCCTTTTGTATCCTTTTTTAATAAAATGATTCTATTCCACCATTTCTTCAATGTTAAGAGTAACTCTTCTCCCGCAGAAAGTTGGCCGTGGTGAATTGTCACAGACCTCTCCGGAGGAGGATCTCCCAACGACTCCTGGCCAACCATGGGATGCCCAACAGCAGCAGAATCAGCTTTGAGTCCTCAGCCAAGAGCCAAGTGAGGATGAGACCAGTGGGGCAGCCTTAACCATCATTGTCAGCATCGTGATGAAGATCATGGTCTCCTCATGGCCCGACTGGAGAGCAGACACTACAGTCCAGCTATGGAGAGAAGCTGCAAGGCAGTCCAGAGCCACAGTGGCCCACCTCTCCCTATTCTTCAAGTACACATCAATGAAAGGCACCTCAAACCCAACCCAATCCACCACTTGAGGCAGGGGTCCAGTCCAGTATCTCAAACCAAGATGTCTACTTCCCACCTGAACCCCTTCCTTAATGCTCCCCTCATCTGCCTGGCATTAACCAAAATCCATGGGCCCACCTCCTGCCTTTTCCTTGGGTGTTTGTGGGGCAATGCTGCATCCTCAGCTCTCCTTTCCCAAAGCTAAACCTGCCCAATTCCTTCCTCTCTACTCAGAGGCTCTACTTTCTGGCCTCTATTTGTGGCAGTTCTTGTTTCTGGGGATCCTCCTTAAACCAGGGTGCCAGAAGAGGGTCCAGGCCTTGAGGGGGGCTACAAAACACCGGCCTGATCCTCTTCTGCCCTCCTTGCACCTCAGGTCCGTCTGCTTCTCTTCCAAGCAAGATGGCTGCCTGGGCGAGGCTCTCCTTCAGCCAAGCAGAGCAGCCGCTCTGATGGGAGCCTTTCAGCACAAAGAAACATGCATCCATGCACTCGGTCGGTCAAAAGCACAAAAGAACATGTGCCAAAGAAGCCCCTCCTGCCCACTCCCACTTGTGGGTGACTGTGACAAGCATCCGAGCACAACTACCAGCTCTGGGACTCTGCATGAAAGTCCTGAAATGGTCCAGATGTTCAGCAGCTGCAAAGCTCTTTGCATCCCACCACCTGCCTGGCAGGAGGCTAACCTGGGCGGAGGTCACTGGCCACCTTGTGGCTTTCCTTTCCAATTCAACCTGTCCCTCAATCCCTGACTCACGGCCATGCAGGGCCTCCATTTTCAAGGGCAACTCAAATATTAATTACCATACAAAAACATGCATTACTCTAACAGCCAGCGTATTCATTAAGTGCCAAGGAGTCAAGCAATAAAAATGCTCATACAAAAGAGATTCTTTGTGGTTTGCGTTTCTGAACAACCCTCATTTCACAAACCTACAGCTTGGCCGGCCACTCCTTCCGCCTGCAAAAGCCTTTGTGCCGTGTGACGGGAGGGCAGAGGGGGCTGTGTGCCAGCCTGCACACCACTACACATGCCAGCTCCTGTCCCTCCTTGCCCACCTTGCAAGCGCGAACCCTTCACTCTTTGGCACCCAAACAAGGTAGGAGAGGCCTCTCCCCACCAGCCAGACTCCTCCCCCAGTTCTATCCCAAGGCCCCTTTGTGGGAAGCCTTGAGGCCATCCATCCAAGCTTGGATACCGCTCAGTCACACAATGTTGAATGGCTCATGGGGCTCAGTCTCCCCTTTCCAAATGCAGGAGCTCTACTCAGAATATCACAATGGGTGTGGCAAGGTGACAGCTGTGCCCAGGACCCAGAACAGGAAGAAGCGATGGAAGACCTGCCCTTCCACCTGGTTTCTCCACAGCTATCATGCCAGGAGGGCCCCTGGGTGGCCTTGTCAACAACAGGAAACCTCGTCTCTCAAAGGTTGCTCTTGTACAAAGCTGAATCTTCAATATGGCTTGAGTAGGGCTGGCCTTCTTCCTGCCACTAGCGGCTGCCACCACATGGATGACTCTGCTTGCTCAGAAATATGCAACCAAAAGAGTTTACAGGTTATTTTCGATCCATTCCAATCTTTGCATCCTCCTCCCCCTCCCTGGTCTGGAGGCCCTGTGATGGCAGGCCAGCCAAGAGGCTCCTCGGCAAGCAGCCCCTGCCCATTATCCAGCAACTCCCCAGGGCCTTCCACAAGGTTCCCCTGGATTAGCAAAAGCCAAGGGCCCCTCTGGCCTCCAGAAGGCCTCTTCCCCTGGACTGCCTTGCATGGGAACAGGAGATGAGGGGCAGCTGAGCTCCAGAGAAAGCCCTGGAATCACCCTGGAAGAGGAGCCTTTGGAACAACCTGTCTCAACCCAATCCCCTTTCCTGGTGGTGGCTGTGGGGAGAAGCTGCGGGAGGAGGTGCCCCAGAGGCCACTGTGAGGCTCTGGAGGAGAGGCAGGGTAGGAATCTAACCAACAAAACAAGAGGCAGCTTTTATCAAGTTGATCACCAGCTCCAGGTCCTTCTGTGGACACTTGACTGGGGCTCATTTTGGACCCTTTAAAAAACAGGCACACGGCTAATTGTGGGTTGTTAATAAAAATGCAGCATCACAAAACTTAACTGTCAAGATTGAGCCACTTTTTTCTTTCAAACCTTAGTTTTTCAATTTGCCAATGAACTGGGAAGGGGGAAATGGCGAGCATGGAAACCATCAAGGTTGCTGCTGCAGGTGCTGGAGAAAGAGATGGACTGTTCCCATAACAAAAGGATGTCTCATTGTCCAATTGGACAATGTGATCACTCAGATGTGGGGAGAAGGGGAAGCCATTGTTTAATTGGGCAAGCATTTGTGGGGCAAAACCAGAGCTGGTTTTATTTCTTCAGTACCAATATGGTGTATATCCAATAAAGTTTTACTTTTGGGGATTCAAATCTCCCAAGAATGTTCCCTTGTTTTGGGTTCGCTAGTTGGACAATTGACAAAAACTTCAACCTCACTGGGAGGACACAATCCTGTTCCCAGACCCCAGAACAACACAAGGTCTGATGTGCCAGTAGGAGAGATTCCGATCGAGCTTCTTAACGGGAGGAAAGTGGGCACCTTTGTTGGTCACTCAAATGGGCAGGGGGTGCCTTCCTTGAGGTCCCTGCCCTGATCCCCATGGCTTCAGAGGGCCTTTCTGGGATTGTAGGACAATGTGGAGGAGCCTCATTTGAAGCAAAACCCCTCCTGGCCTCCCCCATCGACACAGGCACTGTGGTGGTTTGCCGACAGCCTGCGCAGACAGGAGTGGAATCAGACAGTGGGAAAGAACATGGGCCAGTATCCAGGAGTCTGGAGAGGACTCAGACGAGGGTCCTGCATCCAATGCAGAGAAGGGGCCAGGACTGTCTAGGAGTGGGGTGCTGACTCTGGAGCCTCTGGAGTCTGACAGCAGGGAGGTAGAGGAACCAGGGAAGCCTGTTCCCAGTGCACATGTGCGCAGAGCTGCTAGAAGGCAAGAGCAGTTAAGACAAAAGGGGCGACTCGGGAGTAAAGCTTGGAGGTGATTGCCCCTCCCATAAGGGATAAAGGAAGTACAAAGGTAGGAAAACCTTTGCAGGAAGCAAAGTCGTTCATTCTGTTCAGATTAAACTTGAAGCTCTGTGTGGACTTCGGTCTTTGGTTGGCTTTTTACAGTTCATTTGGCACTTTAGTTATTGGCAGCCATTCAAAGGAGAGAAAGGTGGGTGCTTATCTCAAGGGACTGTTTGGGACTCATTATGAGCTGGGAATGAACAATATAATTGTTCCCAGCACTGAAATAAAACGAGTTATTTGGACTAAGTGTGTGCTTAATTACGGTCTCGGGAAGCCTTGGTGAGAACAGGCACCCACCTGAAATGCAGTAAAGCAGATTTTCTGCTTCCAGAAAAAAAGAGTGTGCCAGGCAGGCCAAATCTTGGTGTAAAGCTTTCAGCAACTGTAACGGAGGCCTAACAATGATGGCTCTGACATGATCAGTACAATTAGGGGAAATAAAGCATGAGACCCGAATCAGCGCAAATAAGCTTTCAGCTCAGGTCACACAGTTCAGCTAGTTAAACAAGGCCCAGCCATCACCTCCCTGCAATGAGCAATGGTGCAGAATAACATTCAGCACCGTCACCCCCTTTTCCACAGGGGAACCAGCATCAGACTCCCAGGGGTCTGGAAAGGGGGTGTGTTGCTTTGCTGGCACTCAGGGTTCAGGGGAGGGGAGAGGAGAGACTTGGGGGAGGGGCCTTCTCTAAATTGTCCCTCAAAAGGAAACAGCCGACTGCAGGATGGAGATGGCTGCAAAACCTACCCAGCCACTGTACTGAAACTGGGGGGCAGTTTACCAGTCTCCCCCCAAACCTCTTGGTCCCCATTCCTGCTCTCCACCTGTGTGCCCTCCAGGTGGGTGATCCGCAATGCCCAGAAGGCTCCAACCAGTCCGGCCATTGCTGGGTATTCCCAGCACCGGAAAGCACCTGCCAGGTGGGCAAAATGGCATCAGAGAGCAATCAAGGAAATGGGCAAATCCAGAAGCAAGAGTGAGGGGATGCAAAGTGAGGCCCACTCCTTTCTCTCCTCCTCCTCCTCTTGTTTATCTTCCTTTCTCCATCACCAGGAAAGGCCAGAAGCCTCAGCTGATCACCTGGGGGGCAGCTTATGAAACGAGATGGAAAGTCTGAAATCCGTTGCAAGTTGCACACTCCTGCTTGATCCAGGGGCCAGTTATGGGCCCTCTTGGTAGACCCTTTCCATAATAAGATGAATAAAACAACTCCATTGCAGCAATACAGTACAAAAATACAGTTTCTATTCTAAAACATCTTAAAAAGTTCAATGAAATATACAGTTCAAAATACAATCGTAAACAAATATTACAATTTTATTCCACTGCTCTTGCTAGTATAAGGAAGAAATTAACAAGCCTGCTAAAAAAGTCTGAAGACCAAGAAAGCCAGGAGAATAAAATACAGTACATCCACACAGCATATCAACACTAGCACTGATGATGTTACCTACTTTGGGTAACTAAATATCTGCAGGAAAACCACCAAGCTCAGAGAGCACCAAGGATCCTCAAATATCCGAATATGCTCAGGTATCAATATAATAGGCAAAAGCACCAATTTCTAATAACTTGACAAAGAAAGTCAGGGCCCCACAGCTTCATTATAAGAAATGCTTCAGTTTGGAGAGGACTACACAAAGAACTCTCTGCTTATTTGGCCTGCAGCGGCTTCTCAGGTTGGCTTTGGGATCCTCCTTCCTGGTTAAAATATGATTGTTTTGGTTTTTTAAGGTAGGTTAATCAAGTAAAAACAGACATTCAGAGTTTCCATCCCTCCTCGGTAATATCAAACAAGCCAAGGATAGGTAATTACATGGACTTATTTACTTTGGCTGGTTACATCCTCAGAATAAATGGCTGTACTCCCTTTAATACCATCCTTGATACTAATTATATTCATTATTTAGTAGCAATGTTCCAGACACAGCCTGTAGGTCAGGAAGACTTCATATATGAGCCGAACCAGAGAAGGCAAGCCCTATCATGTGGAAATGGATAACCTGGAATAAAAATAAAGCAACTGATGACACACCACCAAGTCTCCTATCTGTATGGCTGAGAACATACCCCTCAGTGGATGAGGCTTAGGCGTTGTTCTGACCAAGGCTTCCTGAGACCATAATGAAGCACATGCTTAGTCCAAATAACCCTTGTTTTATTACGCTGGCAATTATGTTCATTCCCAGCTGGTAATGAGTCCCAAAGAGTCCCTCGAGATAAGTACCCACCTTTCTCTTCTTTAGAATGGCTGTCAACAACTAAAATGCCAAATACCATAAAAAACCAACCGAAGTACAAAGTCCACACAGAACTTCAAGGTTTAATCTGAACAAAGTGAACGTTTGTTTCCTGCAAAGATTTCTCGACCTTTGCATTTCCTTTATCCCTTACGGGAGGGGCAATCACTTCCAAGCCTTACTCTCAAGTCGCCCCTTTTGTCTTAACTGTTCTTGCCTTCTGGCAGCTCTGAACATGCACACACTGGGAACAGTCTCCCCCTGTTCCTCTGCCTCGCTGCTGCCAGACTCTGGAGGCTCCGGAGTCAGCACTCCACTCCCAGATGGCCCTGACCCCATCTCTGCATTGGATGCAGGACCCTCATCCAAGTCCTCCCCAGACTGGTCTCTGTTCTTCCCCACTGTCTGATTCTGCTGCCGTCTCCGCAGGCTGCTGACGAACCACAACAGTCATTCTAATCAAGACACAACCCACCTAATGGTCTTTCAGAAACATGCTGGATGCAACACAGAAAGAAGAAATGCACCAATAATCTAGACCAGGACATTGTTACCTTGAGCTCTGATGGCCGGAGCAACATCCACAGAGATGCTGAAACAAAGGAGTCGTTCAGATGGGATAGACACACACATAGCTGTTCTCTTCACCCAGTTCCTTTTGTGTGTAAGCAACAGGATGCAAAGTAAATCAAATAACAAAAGCATGTGACAGAACTGCCACCTCTGGCTTACTCTCTACTATCTCTTGGTGCCAATCTCCCAGGAACTCAGGGGAGACTAGATGGGGGAGGGGGGGTTCAGGGGTAACCAAGAGTTCCTAAGAGGTCTGTAAGGGACATACATAAGTGCACCATCGTACCTACTGTCCCTGTCCTACTATCCCCATTTATTTGTACCAATTTCCTGTATTCATACTCATATTTCTACTTATACCTATTACCTTGTAAGAGTTTGACAAATAAAATAAATAAATAAAATAAATAAATAAAATCTTCCTGAGAAACAATCTCTTTGAATTTGATTGGACAATGGGGAATGCCAGCAGGGGAATGTCCTGAAGGGAGGGAAAGTTACTCTTTGGGATTTTTGCGCTTTTCAGTTCTGACTTTGCTCTACTGTATTTCACTTGATCCTTAATACACCATACCTTTCTCAACGAATGGAGTCAAGGATTGTTCTTACTTAAAGGTTCAAGTTGAGTCGGGTCTGACAGCATGAGATAAGAAAATAAAAGGAAACATGAGCTAAATCTAGTTTACACCCAAACCATTCACTTTACCTGTTCCTCCTATCCTTGCTGGGACTGCCTTCATACCGTACATCACTCTATTCTGTGCCTTTTGTTCTTTTAATTTCCTTCTCAGCCTTTGCCTTCTCTCAACCTCTACAACTCTTCTGCTGTCTATTTATTTTTACACTGATCCTAATTCATTTTCTCTGTACGGCCAAACCACTCCAGTGTATTTTGTTTGCACTAAACACTCTTTGTGTGTATTCAGTCCTCATTCATTCTTGTTTTACCACCCCCATCCCCACAGCATTTCACTCACTTGCACGCTTCTCTTTCTGTGCCCAGATTTCTCTCCACACATTTTCCTGTCTTTAATAAACATTCTACCAAAGTACAAATTCATCTAACTGGTCTAGATTTTTCCTGTTGATGAATAACTTCCCATCATCCAATCCAATCCATTGTCTCTGTGCACAATGCAGCATTTATTTCCCGATCCATCCAATTTATTGCATCCTGTCTCATATTTGTTGCAAAACAAACATGGCTTTGTCTGCACTGAAAAACACAGGAACATCCACATCTCCGAGCAAAACACCTCTAAGCTCACCAGAGGCTTTTCATATGCATTGATTATCTATTTATCCCTAAATTGAACAACCAAGTAGGTATCACACATTCTTGTCTTCCTCCCTGCTGAATCACTTCCCAAACATTTTACAGGTAGTCCTCAACTTACAAGTTTGCTTAGCAACCATTTGAAGTTACAATGGCACTGAAAAACACCCCTGAAGGACTGGGGCCAATAAGGCAGGGGGAATGGGGAAGCACCAGGGAATACAGATGGCTCCACATCAAAGCACAGAATAGAGCAGGGGTCTCCAACCTTGGCCACTTTAAGCCTGGCAGACTTCAACTTCCAGAATTCCCCAGCAAAGCTGGCTGGGGAATTCTGGGAGTTGAAGTCCGCCAGGCTTAAAGTGGCTAAGGTTGGAGACCCCTGGAATAGAGAACCCAAGCAAAGAGAAGCTGAGAGTCTAGCACATAGGATGCCACAGGTGTGATGATTTAGGATTGGAACAGAGTCCTAGAACAGGGGTCTCCAACCTTGGCTTCAAGTGACCAAGGCTGGAGACCCCTGTCCTAGAAGGCTACAATAACTGAAAGGAACAAACACAGTGGGGAGGGCCAGGCGCACTCTGCATGAAGGAAAGCAACCCGACTGAAAATTCACGCTCTAAAACATGGAAATCCTCCAGAGAATGCCTTCAGTCAGAATGAAATATCTACAATTATTGCTGACTGGAAACCCCTGACAGATTTTTTGTGTAAAAGAGAAAACTGAACTTATGATTTATGGTTGGATGGATTACAGGATGGATTATAGAAAGAAGACTTATGTTGTAACTGTAGAGCAAGAGTTAAATTTATAATTGTACTTATAACTGCTGTAAAGATGATTGGAAGCCACTGAGTGCAAGAATCTTTTTTTCTTTCTTTTCTATTTTTCTTTCACTTTGTTTTCCTTTCTTGCATTTTGAAAGGGAGAAATGAAAGTGATCTACCATTGTGGAAATTTATTATTGCAGAGGCATGAACTACGGAGGTCATTCTGACCGTCAGTGACAATTTCAACAACTCTGACATCTGCTAAAAATCCAATTCTGCCCGCAGACAAGTAGTCCAACGAATTTCTACTCTGGTTTGCTGAACATTTGTCAGAAGATGGAAAGGAGGAACCGGGAGGTCTGCTATTATGAACTTTATTTATCCTCATCCACAAAGAGGCATTAATTTAAGAAGTGAAAGTGATTGGAACTCAAATTGGAATTTGAGTTCATATGACCAATGAGAGCAGGAAGAAAAGGAGCCAGAGCTGTAGACTCCAGTGAAGTGGGTTTGGATCAGCTCGGGTGTAAAGCCAAATGGCTTAAAACTCGGAAGAAGAAAAGTGTTCACAGAGAAGGGAGGAAAATCCTCACAAATGTCACTAATTGGGGAGAGCAAGAGAGGCATTTCAGAACTCCATGTGGAGAGTTCTCCAAAGAGTTGGCCCATAAGAAGGAGGTGGGAGAGGATGAACAGTTTTCCAGTTCATCCTAGAAAAGGATGGGACTTAGCAGAACACTATCTTGACCTTATGGTCCATGAAAAGGGACAGGGAAGAGTTTGGGCATGTTCCAAAATTCAACAAATCATGCCCCTGTTGGAGTCTGAATCCGAGGAGGAAGACGAACAGCTGGCAGGGAGTGAGAGTGTGGCTCCGTTGGCTGTGGAGAAACTGGGAAAGGGCAAAGTCCGACTGGGCAGAGCAGGGAAGAAGTAGAACTAGGAAGAAGGGGTTCAGAGGAAGACCCAGGCCCACCCCCTCTTCATCCTAGGGCATGCAGGGAGGAACGGAGAAGAGAGTAACATGGGTTGCGTGGCTTACAGGGGAGGAAAGGGCCCTGATTCCTTTCATTAGCCACAGCTGGGAAGAGAGTTTCAAAGAAATGCAGGCTGAGTGCGGCAGCTGCTGGGAATAAACATGAGTTTATCTTGTGTTGACTTTGGTTATCTGTGTTCCTGGCATTCTCCCAACTGTGTTGAATTACTGCCGTTCCTTCACATCTGGAATTCTTGCTCCTGCCTTGCCGGAATAATTACCTCATTTTGCCTTGATTGGACTTATAGTTACAGTTTTTGTTGACCATGTTTTGGACTTGAGTCTCTGCAGCCAAAGGCTGTTCCTGGGAGTTTTTCTCCAGCCAAGAACGTAACCAGGACATTGGGGGCAAAGTTGGAGCTAATAAAGGGTCTCCTACTGATTATCTGACTATCTTGCCTTTGTGCCGCCACCCCCCTTTGGGTCATCACATGATCTGTCTCAAAAGGGCTGATACTTATAGGAAAAAAGTGTGGCAATTGTATCCAGAAGGTTGGAGTGCACACATTGAGGCTTGTGAGAAATGCCACAAACAAGAAAAAGGCTTTTTCAGGTATATCACACACAAAAAGACAGAGAAATGGTTGAAATAATCACAGTTGATGG
The DNA here is from genome assembly GCA_004320025.1 of Laticauda laticaudata. Taxonomy (NCBI): domain Eukaryota; kingdom Metazoa; phylum Chordata; class Lepidosauria; order Squamata; family Elapidae; genus Laticauda; species Laticauda laticaudata. Next base: position 23,213 of record BHFT01038847.1, read on the forward strand.
TGAGAATCTCTTTTAAGTCTCTTTTTTCTCAGAAGGGAAACAAAATCTTTGCTGGCCACCATCATGCCAGAGTGGAAGGAGGGAGCAAGAAAACCCTTAGCCAGTTTAGAGGAGCTGACATCTCAGGCCAGACAGAGGACATCCCAGAGGACTGACAGAAAGATTTCAAAATTAGGACCTCCTGAAGGACTGAGAGCCCCTGGAGGCTGGAGGAAAGCCAATGTTCCCATCGCTGAAAACAGAGAGGACCAATGAGAGACCAGCCAGCTTGACATCTGCCCTGGGCAAATCCATAACCAGCCTATGAATCATCAGGATTGTGAGTCCTTGGACAGATGTGCTGGAATGAGCAGGAACCATTGTGAATTGGTCAAGAACGCCAGGCTAATCTCCACTTTGGCTCCACCTTATCTTGGAGAGCAATATCTGGTGGGAAGTCACAGGGATCTTCCTGGACCTTCTGCTGTTCCAACACTTTTAACACTGACTTTGGGCCAAAAGAAAACTTTGAACAGGGAGAAACATCTGGATCTGGGAAGAAAGAAATTAAAGGTACAAGCCTGGGACAGGGGGAAACTGAACTGTAGGAAGTAAATGTCCCCCTCTATATTTTGTTGGTTCTGCCCTTTGGGATGACCAAGAACAAGTCCATTTCCTCCTGTGTCCACTTCTGAGTGGCACAGCATCAAAAAGACTTTGACCAAGTGGCTCAACTGTGCTGGGAGGCTAGAAATCAATCCTCTGCGGAAAAGTTAGAAGCCCCTGGATATGTTCATTTGAAGAAGAGAGGTGGAATGCTGGGTAGAAGCCTCCAACCCTGAAGGAGGGAAAGAAATACAATTTGGAGAGAAAACTGACTTCTTCTCTCTCATGGCAAAGGGCTTGAAACTGGAACGATGCAGATTCCGCTTCCATATCAGGAGGCATTTATAATTAAGAGTGTCAACCAGTCAAAGGGGCTCCTTTATAAAGATGTCTGTCACTCTTCACTGGTTTCTACAAACAGAGCCAAGACGGCCACCTGTTCACCGCGCTTCAGTTGATCTTGTGCTGATCAGGGAGTTGGACTAGATAGCCTTTGAGAAAGCTTCTAATTTTACAATTCTCATTCCACCCAAAAATATTTTTCATGCTTCCCACCAGTGTAGTTCTACAGAGTTTGGTAGCACTCCAACATGAAAAGGACTCCCTTCACTCTGTTCCAATTAGAATTTACATCCTGTTTCCTTATGTCTACTTTCCATTCGCTCTGTTGGGAAATTAATTTCGCTTCCAGTATTTTTTCACACAGGATTCATCCTGGCCTTGGTTTCTTTCCTTCCCTCCTGTATCCATTTCTACCCAATATTTGTACTATCAAAAACTGGCCTGCATCACATCCAAAGTCTCTCATTAAGTTTGCATTCTTCACTAAGTTTCTTAATCTTTCATCAAACAGAATCAAATCTGTCCTACTTTGCTTCAGGTGCAGACTGGGCTTCCAGATGGCCAATAATTATCTGGGTTCTCCTGATAGTCCCCATCCTTCCATTTCTGACACCTAGCAGAACACCTTTTTCATCTGGGTTGCCTTATTTCAGAATATGGTGTAATTTTCTCCAAATTTTGCTTCCTCCATGATCTTCATTCAGTGTTAACATGCAACTCAAACCGATTCAAATCCTTTGACATGAATGTGAGTGACCCTTTTCTGTTCATTATTAAACCTTCAGGACCTGCACATATTCCTCCTCTCTGCCACAGGAGACCTGAACCACCTTCAGATCTATTACATCCTCCTCTTCCTGCCAGGCTCACATGTACATTTGCTTCCTCTCTTTGATTTGCTAATTCATACTCTTTATCACTGTCCTTCTCCCATTCCAAATTTACACCCAGGTTGGCATCAGGTGGACCCACAGACAATGAGCTATGGTCCTTCTCTGAGAAATGCCTTGCAAGCCAACTCAGGTTGGCCTGGATCAACCTCGCCTCCCTAACTGGGAAGCATGTGCAGCGCACTGGCTAGGACACACAGTGTTACATCCAGACGGACTGAAAGCCAGTGTCAACTTCAAATCGAACCTGGCAGAAGCCATTTTTCTATCCTCAGCTGCCACACAGAGGGGGAAGGGGGGAGGAGGATGAACTGTGTTGCTAGACAAAACACAGAACTTTCTTGTGGGAACCAAGGTGGTGGATAGAGATGGGGAGGAGTGCCTGGACAGCCCACCAATTTAACCTAATTGGCCAAAGTAACCAATGACTTGGGGAGGGAGTTCTTTCTTATTTTAATTATATTGAAACCACCGGAAACATTTAGAGTTGGTTTTCCACTTGCTCATGCCCATATGATGTTCTTGTGGTCCACCAGCAGCCAGTACAGCTGGCGGCAGATTCAGTCGGTGAGGAGGTTGGGGAGGAACATGGGCCAGTCCTGGAGTCTGGGGAAGGCTTGGCATTGGAGGCAGAGATGGGGACAGAGCCATCTGACGGTTATCTGCTGCCTTCAGAGTTGGACATCAGTGAGACAGAAGAACAGCTGGAGCCTGTTCCCAGTGCGCACATGCACAGAGCTGCCAGACCAAGGCTGAGTTCCTCAGATGAACAGCTGAGGAACAAGGGCGAACTTGGGAGTCAAGGCTCAGGTGGACAGTGAATGGCCCCTCCCATAGGGAATAAAGAGGAGCAAAAGGGGAGTGGTGTTTGCTGGAGACAATTACTTCATTTAATTAGGGTGAAGATTTGTTCCTGGATCCTTATAAAGTATTTTCTGCTACAGAGTGGCGTTTGGAAGCTATCAGCCAGGCAACTCTTCAAGCCTGATAAAGTCTATCATTGTAAAATTTCTTGAAAGACTGTTTGCTGGGATTTGCTGGGTGTGAATGAGAGGAACTCACATTAACCNAAAGTCTATCATTGTAAAATTTCTTGAAAGACTGTTTGCTGGGATTTGCTGGGTGTGAATGAGAGGAACTCACATTAACCTAATAAAAAGGGGTTTTGTGGGGACGAGAAATTTGCTTTGTGATTTGGTGAAGCTTTGGTCAGAACAGATGTACTCAATAAAGAAGTTCTTAGAGGAAGACCTCAGCCTCAGAGTTTTGACTTGCTTGGGTTCGTTAGTCGGGATCATGACAGGCAGATTCTGCTGGGAATTCAGGGGCCTATTTCCCTGACGTTTTGCCTGGATGCCCAAATATTGACAAGCCACAATCAAAGGTGTAATTCATGAAACAGAAGGAATCTGAACTGCACGAGAGCTTCTAGGCCCATCACCCCAACTCCTCCTTCTAGAGGTGACCTGAAATGCTCCCGTGAAACAATTCCACTCATTTTCCGTCAGGAATTCCTCCCAGCCTGAATCTCAGCTCTTTAGTCTCCCTCTCTGCGCAGGACCCCCTCTCATCCTTCTGTAATCACTTGATCATCCCCTCTTTTGCTTGCTTGCCCAAATCCTTCATTTGCTCCCCGCAGAGACTTGATCTCCTGCTCCTCCTCCATTGGTCTCCAAAGCCAAACCCTTAACTGGGTGCAGAGGAAATCTGACCTCTGCTACAAGAATTTCTAATCTTCACCTGCAGCCTTTTCATGCCGAATGCCGCAACCGTATCCAAGGTCAGGTTTGTTTTAAAAAGCAAGGAATTATTATTAATGCCATCCAGTTGCAAAAATCCTTTAATGCGGTTCCTTGAAGAGATGTGGCTAATGCACTGGACATGGCAAAGCCCTCCAAAATATTCTTTTTATGTCAGTTTGGAAGTGGAGGGGAACCAAATGCCTCCTTTGGAATCCGCCATTATGAGCTGGCCTGTTCTTATGGCCAGGGCCTGGGTAGAGCCAGTTTCGCCTAGTGGTGTTGGCCTAGAAACTGGGAGGCCATGGGTTCTAGTCACAACATGGGCAAGAAAGCCAAGTCACTCCATCAGCCCAACCCAACTCACAGGCTGATGTTGGTGGGGAAAACAGGAGGAGGAATGTTTGCTGTTTGCTCCCTTGAGTTATTGAGGAAGTTAATTAAGCAAACAAACAAAATAAGGGAAAGGGCCCAAATAAAACTAGACCCTCCTCCTTCTCAACAGAAGGCAGGGAAGAAGTTGAAAAGACAAGCGAGCCAGCTTGCAGTGCCGGAGGGCAGAAGACTCAGTTCCTCTTCTCCATTCCCCTCCCCTCAAACCACATAGGCTGAACCCTGCAGCCATCTCCCTTCCCTGCCCTTCAATGCACCCAAAATATCTCTCCACAGTTGTCTTGAGAGGACTGTCTCTCTTCCCTACCTCCAATTCAGGAGACCCCAACTCAGGAGTGGTACCTATGGGGTGGGATTCCCAGCCTGTCTTGTCCAGCTATCTGTCCTCACAGGGACCACCAAGGAGGCTCCAGCAGGCGGCCTTCAGGTGCAGCCCCTCAGCCAAGGCTAACAGCCATGGGTCCCCAGGCCCAGCCCTGTTTGGAGCCAGCCACCACCACATCATGTGGCAATGAATCCCAAAGCCAAATTCCCTGTTTTGTGTAAAACAACAACAACCACCTCTGTGCCAAGTCCCAAATACTGGAACAAAAGTCACCCAGTGCTGCCGAATTTTAGAAGATTCGGCAGCACTGGGTGACTTTTATTCCAGTATTTGGAGAAGGAGCAAATGTCCTCCACCTTCTCCCCTTTTTCCACACCAGGTGTGATTTTGTATACTCAGCCCTGTGCAAGTCCCCTCTCCCCTTGCCAGGGGAAGATTGAGAACAAGGAGGGTAGGGGGCTGGCAGGGTGCTAAGCTCACCTCTCAGGGTAGAGCAAGAGAGGTGACAACCCTGAAGTTGGTCTGACCGAGGCCATTTTGAGGCTTCAGTGTTGCCACACTGGAGCTGACGGATAGGGAGGGGGGAACAGAGATAGAGGGGGTTGTAGCCAAAACAAAATAATTTCTCCTGGGAACCAAGGACATTCCCACAGGGGGCTGGGGAGAGGAGGAACGACGTCACCTGGCAACCGGACGAGATCTTGATTGGACTACGTGACTGGGAAAAAGGGGAAACGTTTACTTTTAATTAGGTGAAAACCGCAGGAATATTCAGAATCGGTTTTCGTCAGCTTATGCCAATATGATATGTCCAATAAATCATTTTTTTGAGGAACCTACTTGCCTCGAAGCTCTGTTTATTATGGGTGTATTACTTGGAACCCTGACCAGAAGAGGAAGGGGCGGCTGGCTCCAGAGATGCTCACGGGCTCAAGAGCCCCACCCCATCTAGGCTGCTCCTCCTGGGGTCCTGCAAGGGATGGGCAAAGGAAGCCCCAGGTCCCTTGCTTGGGATGCCCCCGGCCGTTGGGGAGCGGGGGCAACTTGGGAATCAAAATCACGAAGAAAAGGGAGAGAAGCATCAGGGCAGCCTCCTCAGCAGAGTGAAGAGAAACGCTGGACTCTTAGAGAGACTTGCTTGGAGCTTCCTTCCGAGCGAGCGTAATAAATTTCAGGGAAGTGGCTTCCCGATGGACTTTAGAAAGCGTGACATCTTTTTAAAAAGGGGGGTTTAAATACAAGAGGAGCCACCTGCACTTTGGATTTAGGCATTCCTTCCTGGTAAAAAGCAGAAAATTTATCTTTCCTTCCCATGAATACAGAGGGGGGGGGGGGGGG
>BHFT01038847.1:28833-44916 GCA_004320025.1 Laticauda laticaudata
GGGGGGGGGGAGAGAGAGAAACAGACAGACAGACAGACAGACAAAGGGAGATTCTACCGAACACCTGCTAGATGAAATTACTAGTGCTTCCTTGGTTGAAATTGCCTCTCTTTTATCTTGAAAAACACATAGTTCATAAAGAAAAGTTAATTTAAAATGTCATTTTTTTAAAAAAAATTCTGTTGAAAAAAAACCCTAAATATTATTAGTACAATTGAAAAGCCAGTGATGTTTGTTTTCCTCACACATCTCAGCCAAAAAAACCCTCTAAGCATCGACAACAATTAATTGAGTTGTGCTATATGGCACCTGATGACTTCACAAATATCTCTCACAAGTTGGCTTGACACAATGATTACTTCCCATTTTCAAATGAAAAATAAGATTCTGGAGGAAAATCTGACTGAATCATTTCTCTATACAATATGTCCTTCCAAAATTGATAGCTACATCTGGTTTTAAGTACAGCGCTAAAGAAAATGTGTTCAGATTATATCAAACAAGTAGAATTCCATTTTATTGGAAAGAATGGTTACAGGATTTTCCTGACTAGTGAATTAATCATGGTTTAAACCATTATTTATTCTGAAATCCTAGCTGAAATCCTCACTCGAGAATAGAATAGAATTATTTATCAGCCAAGTGTGATTGGACACCCAAGGAATTTGCCTTGGTGCAAATGCTCTCAGTGTAGATACATTCGTCAAGAGTCAAGAATCAGAAGATATGACACGTAATGATAGTCACAGGGTACAAGAAGCAATCAAATCATACCAGAAAACAGTCCATATAAATCGTAAGGATCCAAGCGACAAAGTTACAGTCCTACAGTCACAAGTGGGAGGGATAAGGAGTGATGAGAAGATTAATAGTGATAATAGTGCAGACTTTGTAAATAGTTGGACAGTGTTGAAGGAATTATTTGTTCTCTAGACTAGACAGTTGATGTTCCCTGAATTTTTGAAGGAAAAAAACCTCAAGGTGCATTTCCATGAATTTCTATTGCTCTGATTCTGCCTTGGCCTGTGTGTTACTGGCTCAGCTGGAAGTCTCCAAACCATTTTGATGCTCTAACTTTATGCTACCATGGCCTGGAAGTCCCACCTAAGACCCTGTGGAGCATGGCTTGGTCTGGCCTGGCCATGAGAGCACATTTCCTCCATCAGAAACACCACAGAAAGACACCTTGACCTGGACCCACAGCTCAGCTTCACGTTACTTCAGCACTCTAAACTGGAGTCATGCCAGGGAGATGCTGTCAGGTGAGGCTCCTTTCAAAATCCAAAAAAGAAAACCTTCGACTCCATTCTTATAGAGAAATGGACTTGTACTGAATATGAAATGGTAAGCAACAGAAGAAATACAAGATCTGAAGCAAAAGGCATGGAAATTACATATAGAAAATTATCCCAACAGTTCAAACTGGACACCCAATCTGAGGTGCGTTTATCATGGCATGTGGGTTACGTCTTCAGGTGGCGTTTTAGACATCTGGTATGCCAAGACGGCTGACCTTGGCCTAGAAAAGATAAGTGGCTGCATTTGCGCAGTAAGCACAACATTTACAGTTCACACAACTTCAACCTCCAGCACCCTTCCCCCCACGAGGCCCAATTATTCCTCCCTCCCCCTGTTTCTATGGCAGCCAGAAAGAGTCAAGCAGAAGAAGAAATCTTGGAGGCTGACGGAGGCTTACCCCGCCCAAAGCCCTGGCCAACCAGCCCATCTCAATGCCAGACCTTCAGCTCCAGAGGAGAGAGATTTTGTGTGTCCCCAGGCAAGACCATCTACTGCCAGGATCAAAACCACACACACTCTTCTCTGTTGCCCTTTGCCTTTAAATGGTCTTTAAGGCCTACCTGCCACCGTTAGTCCTCGCTTATGGACCACTTGTCTAAGCAACAATCCAAAGTTGCGATGGCACTGAAGAACAAGAAGGCCGTTCTTCAAGTTTCCAGCCAGCCCAGCACCCCACCGTCACATTGATGGCTCAGGCATTTGGCAACCAGCTTGCACTCACAACAGTGGCAATCACAGGATTGCCACTTGCAACTTTCCTTCCCAGTTCCCACAAGAAAGTCAACGGGGAATCCGGCAGAGAAAACGCAAGAGGCTGGGTTACGTCCCCCTCGCCTCCTCGTGTGGCATGCCACCCTGCTCCCCACCCCAGCATGCCTGCCCTCACGTTCCCCCCCCCAGGGCTCCATCACCCCCCCCCCCGCACCCAATATCCTTACCTGGGACTCTGCTGCTTCCCACTTAATGACCCAGGGCATCCTGGTGTTGCCATGGCAACGAGGACTGCCCCATGACATCAGACTTGTTGACTGCATCACTTAGAGGCAGCAAGCCTGTTCCCAATTGGCCATAAAATGGGAACAACCTGCATTCCTTTAACGGCCAGCCACAGTTGAAGGAAGGCCTTCCTTTGGGACTGCCTTACTGATGGGGGGGGCATGAAAGGAGCCTCCCCAGAGGTTGTGTTATTTTGGGCAGTCAGGTGTCCCCCTGGGGCAACAGTGTTGTCACCTTTCCAACCAGACGCAGCCTTCGGTGAGCGTTGCAGGTACTTCGACACCAATACAGACCGACCTTAATCATCATTCAAGCAGCTCAAACATTTAGTCGCTACTGAATTCAGGTCTACGTATTACGACTTATGACCACAAGTGAGCTCAACATTTGTGCTGTTAAGCAAGATAGTTGTTCAGTAAATTTTGCCCCATTTTGCGACCTTTCTCGTTGCCATCCATCCCACTCAGGTTAGCTAGCAAAGAAAAAAAAGTTAGTAGCACAGTTGCCAGTTGCTGAGTCAATCTGGCTTCTCCACTGACTCTGCTTGTCAGAAGGTCACAAAAGGGGATCACTGCAAAACCGTCATAAGTACATGCCAATTGCCAAGTGCCCAAATTTTGATCACATGATCCCAAAGAGGCTGCATAGGTCATAAGTGTGACCAGTCCTCAATCACTTTTTTCTATGCCATTGCAACTTCAAACTAAAGTAGAGTTATAAGTCAAGGACTATTTGTGTATCTTTTTTTTTTTAGTAATTAAGTGGTTGCTTAATAGTTTTAGGAATCCATCAAATGATCTGGGTAGATTTTAGAATTGTTTTATTTTACTTAATAATAGTACATGTACCCTAATTGTTTAAAGATTGTGTTTAATTTTGGTCACCGACTATAATATTACATTTCTCTGTTAGTTCCAATGAGTGCCAGCAAATAACTTCATTCTATCTTTTTAAAAAATAGGGATTCCTGAGAACCAACCTTTCCTCCCTGAAAACACAGAAACAGAAGAAACAGCTGCAGCTGGATTCCTTTTGTTCTCGTTCCTCTTAAAATCCCCAAAAGCAACACAAAGGGCCCCCCAAACATTCCTGCTTTCCTTAAATATTCCTGGCCTCCCCCAAGGGGGGGAACTCTGTGTGTGTGTGTGTGTGTGTGTGTGTGTGTGAGAGAGAGAGAGAGAGAGAGAGAGAGAGAGAGAGAGGAGAGAGAGAGAGAGAGAGAGAGAGAGAGAGAGAGAGAGAGGGAGTGTTTTTTGGGGGGGATACACACACACACATACACATACACCATCAGGTAGGATTAAGCTTCAATTACAGCCTTTAAGCAGCATCTGGAGTTTCAAGGTGGCATCAGATTTTCTCACTCGTTTCCCACTCGCTGGTGTGCTCAACTGCCCTAAGCAAAGAGGGGCCTGATTATCTCTGAGGCTGCCTGACAACAGCCTCCCCCTCCCACCAGAGCTCATTCCCTCCCTGTCCTGGGAGGGGAATAAGACCCCTCACCTCTCTACTTGGAGGACGAAGCCCCGATGATGGAGCAGGAGGATGCAGCAGCCAGGGTCGGTTCCAGCTACAACCAAGCCTGGATGCAGCTTAGGGCCAAACATGTGTGTGGAGGGAGGGGAATCTTCTTCCTCAGAACAAGGGGGGGGGGAACGAAGGAAGCCTGGCAGCCAATTGGCCCAGGATCGCCCATGGCCTTTCTTTGGGATCCCTGAATGGGTATGCAATTGTAAGAAGGCAGCAATTCCCATTTTGGGGGAATGCCAAAGGAGGGGAAATCCGATTACCCATCTCAACCCAGGGACCCCAGACCCTTCAAGAGCTGCTGCCACCCTCCACATTCAGCACCGTTCTCTTGCCCCGAGACTTTCCAAGGCAGAGCGCCATGGGGCTCCAGGCAAAAATCCCGGTTTCAGCACCTGGGATACAGCTGAGCAGCTTCAGGTCCATGAAGCACTGATGAGACTGTGGGAAGAAGGAATAGATGCCAGCCAGTGGTGGGATTCAATTTTTTTTACTTACCGGCTTGGTGGGCATGGCAGGGGAAGAATACTATAAAATCCCCATTTCCTCCCCACCCCACTAACCTGCTTTCCAGCTCCATTCTCCTGTGCAGGGCGACCAAAGGAGACCCAGCCGATTGGCTGGGACTGAATGGGAGGCAGAGAAGAGATGGGGGCGGGGCCAGTCAGAGGTGGGATTGGCCAGTTCTCTGAACCAGTCGAAATTTCCACTACCGGTTCTCCAGAACTGATCAGAACTGGCCGAATGCCACCTCTTGCATTCAGATTGGTCTGATTGGCCAACTTTGCAGGGAAGCTTGCCACATTGTGGGTTGGGGGCCTGGCAGTCCAGCTCACCTGCTGGATACCCAGAAGTCCAACCAGGAAGCCTAAACCCAGCACCAATAAGCCCACCAGGAGGCTTATGGCAGGGAGAGAATTGGCTCCAGGTGGTGCCAAGGTAAGCTGAAGGAAATCCTTTCTTTCCAAGAAATAGTACAGTTGGGAAATTTTCCAGAAGGTAAACATCTGACTTCACCTGGAGAGCAGGGCAGGATCTAATTCCCTCCTCCTGGGAGATGGAAGTACCAATTCATCCCCAATCCATCAGTTATAAGAAAACCACCCCAAAATGCCAGGTGCTTTTCAGCTGTTTTAGATTCTAGCTTCCATCAGCCACGCCACCATGGTCAATGTTCAGAAATATGGGTAATGTAGTGCCAAACGCCTGAGGCCCTTGTGTTACCTACCCTCTGTGATCAGTACAGCCTGAAGATACATCACGAATTCTGAACACAACTTCAAGTCAGGAAAAAGGTGGGGAGGAGGCACAAAAGTGTTATTTTCATAGCAGGAAGAAAAAGAAGAGGTTGTTTTAGGTTTTCCAAAAAAACCCTTTTGCTTCTCCTAAGAAGCTATTTAAAAGTTGCAAATAGCTTTTTGGGGAATGTCTTAGGGCTCTGCATGCAAGCAAAAAATCAGAAAGTTCAGCAGAATATTCCTAACCTGGGAACTTCATCATGCCACCCCTCCCTGCTCATCAACCATAACGTGATATTTTCTTCGGCAATCCTCCTTCCACACAAAAAAGTTTGCACAATGAAACCATCATCATGGCCTCTTTTCTGTTTTGCCTCATCATTATTCAAGGAAGCTAGCAGGGAAAAGGGCAGGTTTTACAAGGCTGTCTGCTTCTCTGAGAAAGGAAGTCCTGCCATTTTACTCTGCATTTGGATGGGCTCAAAATTCAGCACAAAAGGTAAAATCATACCAGAGGAATCTCGATGCTTCGAATTACAGGACGCACAACAGAAAGCTGCAATGAACAGCCAGGCTCAGCCCGAGAAGAGGACACCCTTGGGCTGTCTGAAAATTGACAGCTCTGGGCAGATACAGCAAGCAGGATGCCTTGAATTATGATCGTCCCACAATGAGAAAAATGGGACATTAGAAAATCATTTGCGGCCAAGTGTTATTTTCAGCCTTTGCAATGCCGAACCCCTGGATATCCATCTCCACCTCCAACCACAGGCTGAACCTCAGGATATGAAGGGGTGCCCACCTGCATTTTAAAGAAAGATGCAGCAGATTCTTGAAAACAGTAAATTATCTGCCACCCTGGAAAGCTCCTAAGGCAAATAATTCCATGCGTGCAGAGCCCTCAATGGGAAGGAAAAACTCTTGCTGGAATGTTTTGGTCATAATAATCCCCTCTCTCTTTTCTAATGAACTTTACTAGTCAGAGCTCTGAGGTCCTGTTCTGGGATCTATTGTTCCTGGTTTAAGTTACTACAAAAGACATCAGACAATATAGAAAAACATTCCTTGCTTGAGGGGTGAGGGACAAACCATCCAGAAATGTTGGGCTGAGAAAGTGTGTGTGTGTGTGTGTGTTCCTGATACTTGTCAGATACCCATTAACTTTGGCAAAAAAAAAAAGAGCAGACAATCTCTTTGCGCTGAAAAAAAAAAAGAAAATTGCTGCAAAGTATTGACATTAATAGAGAGCCAGCAGGATAAAACAAACATGACCATGAACATTAAGCACAACAATAAAAGCTGTATTTCTGCTCATCAAAAATCTAGATAGGGAAGATCGATATAACATGGCTCTCAAAATGTAGCAAGCCAAGTCTTTGTCAACCCCAAACAAGATTTACATAGAGATTTATAAACCAGGTTTAAATGACAGGAAAAAGGTGTCAGGACACAGAATCTTGAAAACCGAAGAAGCAAAATGCCAGCCCTAATCCTGACTGAATTACCTAAAACAGAGTTTTTTGTGAAATGTTTGGATTTGTTTCTCAGAATGGCTAAATTAAAGAACCATCAGGACTTTTGGCAAGTACTGAAATATTTCCTTTTCCCTATTTTCAGTGGCCCGAGAGCCTCTCTAGAAGAGGATCGGCCCTACAGCCCAGGTCCTCAGGCTAATCTCACTCACTTCATCTCATGAAGACAGACAGGGGCATCCAGAAAAGGACTTCAGATTTTGGAACAGCTGCGTAGATCAGAAGTCCCAAACTTGGCAACTTTAAGACTTGCGAACTTCAACTTGCGAACTTCTCCAGCAAGCTGGAGAATTCTGGGAGTTGAAGACCACAAGTCTTAAAGTTGCCAAGTTTGGGGACCCCAGGCATAAATTAATTGGGCAACAGCTGCCATCATTTCATGGATCAGACATGGCATTTTGACTTGTACCTAGACATTTAGAGGAAACCAAGAGAGGTTCCATGTAGTTAGGATCAATAATCATATTTTATGACTGCTGAAGTTCCAAGGTAGTCTCTGACTGGGCCTTATTTCAACAGGATGTATTGCACTCATCCAATATGATGTTTTCAGGGTTGGAAAATATAACTTTTTTTCTAGAGTAATGCAAAGCCACTGGCAATGAGGCAACCTTCTCATTGAAGGTTGATGCTCACTGCTTCCAATGGGCAATTGGAGCACGGAAACACATCCTCCAGAACAAATAATTAAGGTCATGGATAGGGAGACCAGAGGGGATGAGATCATTGGTCAACTTTGGTTTATCACCAGTATTCAGCAGTGGCACCTGAAAGCCTACCAAAAAAGCTGAAGACCAAGAAGAAGTCACTTGAGCTGACCAAACTACTTTGACTTCTGGTCTCTGATCCAGCTTGAACATTCAAAAGGTCATGTTCAGATAATAAGACCTCCCCAACTGCAGTGAATTTACTCAGGGACTGTCCACTGGATATCCATTTGTGGAGCCATGCATCTCCTTGGCCACCTCCTCTTTGCTCAAGAGTTTGCATCAGCTCCAGGCTCCCCCTTGCCTTCCTTCCCACACTTAGTTCCTTGGATAACTTCCTTGCTCATCTTATTCATCTTATCCACCTATCCATCCTGTAACCTTGGAGGTGAACAGTAATTTAAGGTGCAGTCTTCTGTTTATGTTGCAATTTTTTAAAGAATTCACAGGACAGTTTGTCAAGGTAAATGCCTTCAGTTATATAAGGGTGGTAGTGTTAGTAATAGTTGAAGTCATAAAGAGCCCAGGAGTTTATGACCCATCCTCAATGCCTGCAGCATGTAAAAACTGATGTGAGGCAGGAGGGTAATGCTCTCTCTAAGTTGGACACTTTCATGCATGGAAGGAAAAACAGCTAATTTTCCTCAAATACACACATTCTTTCTCCAGCTCTCAAACACTGCATATTTAAAAGGAATTTTCTCACTCACTCCCCCCCCTCTTTTTTTTTCTGCATATGACATAAAATGAATCAGTGAATAAAACTGCCAAGCTTGGAAATAAAAAACAGTCATGCCCACTCTGCTCACCAAGCTTTTGCAACGCCTTCCTCTCCCCCTCCCTCTCTCACATGCACACCAACAGACGCTCATTTTTCAACCCCAACCTGCTGGCGAAGAGCAAGGCCGGCCCTGGGCAGTAGCACCAAGGGCTCCGTTTCTGGAGCTCAACCACACCAACAAAAAGGTTCCAGAACCAAGACACAATTTCCTGCCTAGAAAACCCAAACTCCAGTCTGACATTATTTCTAGTGCAAAGACCCTTATTGAAGGACAATCTGGTGAAGTCTCATACATGCAGCTTTAAGATGTCTAGAGTTACAGCCCATAAAGACATGCTAGCAAAGGGGTCTCCAATCTTGGCCACTTGAAGCCTGGCAGACTTCAACTCCCAGAAGTCCACCAGGCTTCAAGTGGCCAAGGTTGGAGACCCCTGTGCTAGCAGAGCAGGCAATAACAGACTGGACTGTCTCCAAAGAACAGGATACCGATAGCGAATGTCTCATTCTCCACCGAGTAGACCAGCAGGGAAGGGGGATGAGCAGACTTTGGTCATACACCACAGCCAGGAAGGTTTTCTCCAGGTCTCTGGGGCTGCCAGGCCAAACAAGTCCTCAGGTTTGCAGAATACAATATTCTGTAATATTGGATCTAAAATCAGAAGGATCTAAAATCTGTAGTTCTTTCAGACTTCCTCGGTCTCTTGGACAAAGTGCGCCTGGAGCAATGTGATGCACAACTTCTGTAGAGTGCCAGGTGAGAAGAAAATCTGGTCCGAGCAGCAAAAAAAGGTGATCCGGACCAGCCCATTGTGAACTTTCAAGGTTGCCCCTTGCCCACTGAACCCATCCAGTAGCTAGGGATGAAAAGCAACCATGGAAGGAGGTCACAATCAATCTTGGGTCCTGGCAGCAGAGCCAAAGGAAAGGGGCTGCCTTGGAGGAGGCCCCCTCCTCACTCCACATGCCTGGGAGAAGCAAGGCACATGGGCAACGCTTTGGCCTCGCTCTTAAGGGACGCATTTCCCATTTCTCCTCCAGAGAAGCACCTGGGAGGGGCCTTGAGCAAAAAAGAATAAAATGCACACCCAATTAAATTAAATGCACAATTTCCTATTAAAATGTAATCAATAATTCTGAACAAAGGAATCAAGTCACTCCAAAGGTCGAATTAAGATGTCCTCTCTCGGCACTCCTGCACCCTCCAGCCCTGCATAGGAAGCCAAAGGGCTCCTTCCAGGGAAGATCGGCTGGGAAGGGGTGGCCAGGACCGCAGAGGCTGCCTGACCCTTTCCAGAATTCCACTGTGGCTAATGTCCAGAGCACCATCTCTAAAATGTTGCCCATTGGACTGAAGCAAACCTGCTGGCCTTCGGCCTCCTCCTTCTCCAATTAGCCTCCTCACTTTTATTCCTGGGCAGAGATGAACGGGGTGGGAGGGAAGGGGGAGCAGCCTCTGCACGCAGCACATCTGGAAGGAAGCCAGGACAGCTTCCAGGGCAGCTTGGGGTCTGCACTACCAAGGGGCTCTTTCAGTGGGGCCAGAGGCAGGGCTGTTGTGGGGGGGGGGCTGGAGAAAGGTATGGAGGTGCAGCGGAGGCTGCAGCAGCTCTGAGCAGCTCTCCAGCAGCCATGGAAACCAACCAGCCCTCCTGCCTTCCTGCAAGGAGCCCCAACTCCCCCCAACGCCCGACAGTTGCAACAGCAAAACGATTCTGCTTTCTCACACTTCCAGTTCTGGGGAAACACGCAGCGATTTGATCGGGATTTCTGGGGAACGGAGCACTCAAAACAAATCCTGCAATCTGCCCCGGAATTCCATCATCAGGGAGCATTGAGGGAGGAAGGCTACGACTTTCGAGAGCAAAATAAAAAGCCAAGGAAGCTTTAGGGTCTGCTGGGACTGCAAGTAATCAATCACAAAAACAGGTTCCCAGGATTACTATAGATAGGTAGAGCCACCAAAATGTAATACCTACGGTGAATCTGTTGATCTGTCTCCCTTCCCAGCTCTTCACACGAGACCTTTGGATGCTTATTCATACCCCCAAGCTTTCTAAATTCATGGAAACCTTCCCAAGCAAAAATCATTTGAAAGAAATTATTACCACTACATAGAATCAGTGGAAAATGTCCCATCTGAACCCCAGCAGTCCTGAACCCATGAAATTTCTGCTGAAGTGCACAGTATAATAACTACGAGAAAAGGAGCTGCTTCCCCCCCCCAAGGGAGAGAGGGCCTGGGGCTCCACCTTTACTCCATGCACAAAATCACAAAACACCTATCAAGGCAGGAAGCAACTTGGGGCGTCCTGGGTCCGGCTAATCATAGGATGATCCAGCAACATTTTGCCAGTTTCTCTATCAAAAACTCAGAGAAAAGTTCTTCAGTCACCATGTCCACAATTCTCCTGTGGTCAACTGAAGTCTCACCAGCAAATATAATTTGTCGCGATTTGCTCTTGATAAATCCATGCTGACATCTGCTAAGCAACATTCTTCTCCAAATGCTGACGGCTTAATAATTTATCCCCAGATTTTGTCCAGTACCAACACAAGGGAACAGGACTTCCTGCCCTCCCCCCCTTCTCTCTTTCTGAGGCCAGCCCCATCCCTCTCTAGGGAGAAGAGCTGAGCCACCCAGGAGCAGCCTGCCTTTCTCTTTCCTGCAGACCCAGCTCAAACACTCTTTGTGCTGCTCTTCGTTCTTGTGAGACTTCTTCTTTGTACTTTCTATGCCTTTCTGACACATTCAAAATCCTGCCAATTTTGGTGGTGGCAGTAAGAGGTTGCCAGCGACGTTCCCAGGATCTTTGTTTGAGGCCATCCGTGTGACAGCGTGACCCTTGCAGGAAAGGGGGCAGAGCTCACAGTGCAACACTGCTTTTGTCAGCCTGACCCCCTGCTTTGCCCCAGAGGTAGCCCTCTGCCACCAAATCCTGCCGCTTCCTCTCCAGAACTCAACCGGCCAGTTGGGAGACACCTAGATATACGTCAGCTCTCTTAATGCAGAGGAGCTGAAGTGCAGCACCAGAGGCAATTGAAGTGGCTGACCTTGCCCCCTCCTCCTCCACCATGCGCTGCTTTATTGCCAATGTCAGGGGTTCCAAGAAGAGTGACAGCAACTGCCACCAGCATCGCCTTGGCAGAGCCCCGTGGTAAAAGCTCAGGGCTTCCGGAAAGCAGGCTGGGCGTGGCAGGGCTCGATTTGAAAGACCGGAGTGACCAGAGCTCTTCAAGCCCCACCGAATCACCAGAACCCCCCACTCCCCCCCAAAAGTGGCAATCCACCAAGTCGATTCTGCCAAGCTGCTCTGGGCCAGAGGAGGCAGCCTCACGGCCGAGGGAGGCCACAGGGAGCAAGGCGGCCAGACTCTTAGGCTGCACCCATCTGTGGTTTATTCCTGCTGAAAGCTCTGGCAGTCGTGGGCAACGGAATTTAATGGGTGGGTGAAGGGAGGGGTCTTTCTGCCAATCAGTTTTTTTCTGGAGGACCTGAGAGCGAGAGGAAGCTCTTCTGGGCTCCCTACCCACCTTCTGGCCCCCCGTTTTCTATGAAGGCTGTGTGACATACTCAGCCAAGCCAGTCCCAGACCCAGCACTGCATTTGCAAGCATTCCAGGATAAGAGTGATAAGATGGCTGGGTTCAGGAGGTTGTGTGTGTGTGTGTGTGTGTGTGTGTGTGTGTGTGTGTGTGTGTATTGAGGGGGCAGCAGACAGGCCAGCTCAACTCCCCCCTCTCTCTCCCTTCAGTCAGCAGCCCCACCTGCCCCCTCCCCAAACAGGTTGCTCCCACTGCCAGCCTTTCCTTTTCAGCACTGAAAGTTTTCCCGGTCAGGATGCCCCCCAACATTCTCCCTGCCAGCCTTTGACAGCGATCCTGCCTGCCCCCATCTTGAGGGGCAGAACGAAGCCCATCACGCTGGGCTCCAAAGCCAAGCCGGACCCTCTCTTGGCTGAGAAGCAGAGCCTCTATAGCAAAGCTGCAGCAATCTTCCAGGAATTTGGGTCACCCCAGCCCCACCACGGCTGATGTGCCCACATCTTCTGAAGAACGCAACGTTAAGAGGCCTCAGAGGGCTGAAGTGAAGCCAGAATGAGCAGTGCCACTTCTTGCTGTGGGAGCCATTAACTGGGCATGCACACCCACACACAGACACACTGCTCAGAGCAAACGTCAGAGTGGAACCAATCTGAACCCCCACCCCACCCCCGAATGCCTGAGTTCTGAATCCACAGAGCTGACAATTTGGCTGGAGCCAAAGGGCCAGCAAAACAGGAGCCAAGAGAGAGCTGCTTTTGCAGGAAGCCCCCAATCTGGGCACAGAGGCCCCTTGGCCACCTGTCTTGCTGGCACTAGCCAAAGCAGGGGAGGGGGAGCTGCAGGAGAGGATCCTGGATAATCTCTGTCATGTTGGAGCCTTCACACAGTGCAAAATGCCCTGGACCTCCTGACCCACTTCATAGAAGCCAGGAGAGAAGGCATGGTTAGCTGCATACAAGAAGAACTTTGGGATGCTCAATGCTGCCCCAGAAAGGCACAGCCCTTTGTCCCAGCCCCGAATCACAGGGCTGGGCTAAGACTAAGCACTCAGGGCAGCAACACCACAACCAGAGGAGAAGCCCCATTCCGGGGCAATGAGGGGCTTGCCAAGGGGGCACCAAAAACACTGAGCCCCACTTCAGGGAAGCCAGAGGAGGCAGGCTAAGCCACATGAGTGACACAAACCACACCAGAAGCAGAAAGAGCTGCCACAGGGGTGCCCAGCAGCCCTGTGTGCAGCACCCACTGGTTGCAGCTCCCTTACAGAGCAGAGTCTGGAAACAGAATTGGCCCCTCCAGTCTCTGCACCTGGTAGGCAAGGCAGCTCCTGGCTTGAAGCTCTTGCCGCCCCCCCCCCCCCCCCNCCCCCCCCCCCCCGCTGGATGCAGCTAGATGCACAAACGGCACATCAGTAGAATGAAGGGGGGCCTCTCCCGCCCCAAAGTGCAAAGGAAGAAGGTTCCTTTCAGAGTCCAGGCAGCCAACCAGACACACAAACACGCACAAGCACAGCAAAGCTAGCTGAACCAAGTGTGTAAGGATGCAGGTAAGGACCTTCGCCCTGCCTCTTGTCACCCCCCTGGCCCCAGGGAAGCCCCAGTTTTCGGGGCATCTCTAACTTCTTCCCTGGTGGCCCCCAGGAGGGCTGAAAGGTAGGCCCAGAAAATGAGCAAGGAAGGCGGCCCTGGTGGGCCACCCAGCCTGCCACGCTCAGCACCAATGGCCGCCCCACGGAGCCCCTCAGCCGAACCTCCGAAGGATGCAGACAATCCTCCCCCTCCCGCTCCTAGAAGCTGGAGGTTGCCCCTCCCTCCTCAGCTTTCAGGGCCCCGGAGAGCCTTAAGCTTCGGGAGGGGCAGGAGACGCCGCCACAGGCTCCTTTTGCGCAGCAGCCCAGGGGCGACCGAATGACCCGGGCAGCCTTTTCCGGCAGCTGCCAGCCCCAGAGACGGCACCTCCGCCCCGGCCGCCTGCCCTGCGATGCCCCGGGAATCTGGGAAGAGGCCCGCCTTCCCTTCAGGGCTGCAGGTCGCGAAGCCGAGCGGGAGATGGCCAAGCGGTGGGCAAAGGCGCCACGGGCCGCGGGCGGGGGGACGCCGTCCCGAAGCGGCCAGGGTTGCTGCACAGCCTCGACCTTCGCCTGCTGCCTCCCCGAGCAGCAGCTCAGCTTCGGGCACGAGGAGGCTCCTCGGGGCAGGCAAGCAAACGCCTCCGCCTTCCTGCCCACCCGGGGCTGCTCGCTTCCAGGGAGCCGATCCCAGCCCCGCCGCCCGCCGCTCCTCGTCCGCGCCCCGCCCGCCTGCCTCCAGGAAGCGGGGCGAGGGCCGGGGGAGCGCGAGGCTGCTGCCGGGCTCGACCCTGCGCTCCGCGGCGCTCCCCGGAGCCCCAGCCCCCGCCGCGCGCCCGACCGGCAGGCAGCCGGCCCAGAGCCGAGCGGAGCCGCTTCGCTTTCCGGGCCGGGCGTCTGTCCACTTGCACACCCGCGGACAGGAGGAGGCACCGGCAGCGCTTGCACGGCCCGAGCAGCCCCAGCCCGGCTGGAAGGCGCGGGAGCCGCGGAGCTCCGTGCCAGCCGCCCAGACACCCCCCCCCCCCAGCCAGACCCGCCCAGCCCCCCCCCCCCGCCCCCGCCCGCCCCGCGCCGCGCCTCACCTGTACCAGTCGAGGCCGTGGCCGTAGATTGCGGTCGAAGAAGTGCGGCTCGGTGCCCACGGCGCGGACGTCGGGGTGCGCCCGGAGCGCCTCCAGCAGGGCGCGGGTGCCCCCCTTCTGACCCCGACGATCAGCGCCTGCGGCAGCCGCTTCTCGCCACAGGCCGGCGTGGCCGTGGCGCCGGCCAGCTCGTCGCGGAGCTGCTGGCGTCGCCTTCGGCCGGTGGCCCGCGGGACGGTGGCGGCGGGAGCGCTGAGGCGCGGCGGCGGCGGCGGAGCTGCTCCGAGCCGCCGCCGGCCCCGTTTCTGCTGCTGCTGCTGCTGCTGTGGCGCCCGGCGGCGAGGAGTCGGGGGCTGCGCGGGGCGGCCGGGGCGGCGGCGCTGCGCCGGCGGGGCTGGCCGGCGGCGCGGCGGGGCTGGGGAGCCCTGGGCGGCCAGCGGGGAGCGGAGGTGCGCGGGGCCGCCCATGAGGCTGTAGCAGGCGTAGGTGAGGCAGAGCGCGAGAGGCTGCACATGCAGAGCAGCTTGCGGGCGGGGGGGCCCTTAGGGGGGGGGCCATGCCGCCTGCCCGCGCCCAGCCCCGGCCGCATCGTGTCAGCCCGGCCGCCGCCGCCCCCGCGGCTGCAGGGGCCGCCGCCGCCCTCGAACCGCCCCGCCGCTACGCGAGGGGAGCCCCGCATGGCACAGCGCCGCCGCCGCGCCGCCCGCCCGCCGCCCGGGCGCCCCGGTCAGCCAGCCACGCCGCGGCGGCCGGCCAGCTGCCCAAGCGGGGAAAGTTTGGGCCGGGGTCGAGGCGGGCGGGGCGGGGGGCCGGGCGGGGCGGGGCGGGGCCAGGCAGGACGCGACGGGCGGCGGCGGCGGCGGCAGTTCGGCTGGTGACGCCGGCCGGCCGGCTGGCCGCCTCCTGAAAGGCTGACAAGGGGAAAGCCCCGCCCCCGCCGCCCGCCGCCCCGAGCTCCGCCAACCCGGCGCAGGCAACCTGGAGGGGGCGGGGCTGCGGCGTCGCGGGAAGCCCAGGTGGGCGGCCTGCTTCGGGGCGCGTGCAAAGTGCTGCGGCGGCAGCTGCCCGAGCCCGGCGCCCCCCGCGACCTGTGCCCGAGCGGGGCAAACGGCACCCGCGCCCCCCTCCGCTCCGCTGCTGTCCCCGCCAGCCCCGGCTGCCGCCTCCCTTCGCGCAGAGCCGAGGGCCTGGCGGGCAGCGTCCGGGGGCTGCGCTGGATCCACGGAAGCGGCCCGAGAGCGGCGGGCGGGTCAGCGCCTGGGCTGGCTGCTTTCCTGGGCCGGCCGGTGCAAGTCACCGCTGCTCTCGGTCGGGCAAGCCGCCCCTGGCTCAGCAAGGACTCGTCCCTTCCGAGCTGCTGCCGGTCACTGGAAGCCTCCGGACTGTGGAGTCGGGCGGCCCAGAGCTCGTGGGTCAAAATGGACAGGCCTGCCTCCTGCTGCTGGGTGGGGCAGAGAGATTGGCCGGGCCGGCGAGTGGGCTGAGGCGGCGCCCGGGAGGCGCCCTGGCTCCGCTTCCTTCCTCTTCCCCCACTGCGGTGAGTGGAAGGAAGGCGCTCGGTCAGTAGTCCCACTTCCGCCCCCCCAGGACGTGGCTCCAGGCTCTCTGCAGTTGACCGCCTGGTTATCTGCTCTGTCCTGCAAAAGAGGCCAGGACTGCCCTGAAAGGCACAGCAGGGGTAGCTTTGAGCTGGTGGTTTCCAGGCAGGGCGTCCCTCCTGGACCCTCCACCCTTTGACTCAAAGCGCCTCTTTCACCAGCATAGACCCAGCCCCAGGGACCTGGGAATCCGGGGGGGGGGGGGGGGGGT
>BHFT01038847.1:44925-56731 GCA_004320025.1 Laticauda laticaudata
GGGGGGGGGGGGGGGTTTCAGAAAGTTCCTTTTCAAGAAAGGAAAAAGGGGACGAATGCTCCTCCCTTCCCAAAGATCAATGGGATTTTTCCTTTGAAAGTATCAGACTCTCTAATTTACCCAGACCAGAATGCAAGCATTCCTGATGCGCCTGCAGCTCCACAGGTGCCTCTGGAACACACACACCCCCAGACCATCAGGCCACAGAAACCGAGGGACTTGTGCCAGGCAGTCCCACCCAATGGTTTGTGTCATGCCCCAATTACACCTGAGGGGGGGGAAAAAAAAACAGGCATGAAGCTGGTCTCGTCAGGAGGGCAGAATATTTCCCACAGCATGTGGGCAAGTCCCAAGCTGGACACAATTCAGACTGTCCAAAGAACTTCTTCCCAATGGACATTGCTGTCTGTGTCCAGGATGAGCCTGTCAATCATCATCCCATCCATTACGGACTCTTCAGCAGCTGTCTGGCACTCAGACAATCTTCTCTGCTTCCAGAGAGAAGACAAACACTGCTGGGAGCCATCCATGTGTTGATAAGGTCCTGGGGCCTCAATATCCTTGTTTCTTGGAGAGCCCCAGTTGCCTGAAGGGCAGGTAGAAGCTGTGGGGTGCCAGATTTAGAAATGGTCCCATACTACCAGGTCCCGCCCCCAAAGAAGAGGACACGGCCAATTAATCCCACCATGGTGGCCCTAAAGAGCTGCTCCAGAAGGATGCCCTGATTGGGGGCAGCCAAAACCAAAGGGCCGCACATCCTGCTGGCCCTGGAAAGCCCCACAGAGTGACCAGGTGAGGACAAGGCCAGCTTTGGGCCTGAGCCTGAATTAAAAGAGCTGTTCAGAATCCATCTCATCCACCTCAGCCTCATCCATCTCAGTACCACCCAGAAAGTCCTTCTGGACAAACCAGGCCAGGAGAGAGCAGCCCAGCTGGCCCTGAGCGGAGTTGACTCTGTGGCCCCTGCAGCTTTTAGGAGGCCTGGGGAAGAAAGCAGAGGGCAAATTATTCCCCCCCTAGAGAAATGAAAGGAGGCTGTTATCTGCTATCTCAGTTCTCCTTAAGTTGGGAGCTGGCAAAAGGAGGGGGGCAAGATTTATTTTATTTATTGATTTGATTTGCCCATCGCTTACAAGATGATAGGTATAAGAATAAACATGAGTAAGAATACAGGAAACAGGTACAAATAAATGGGGACAGTAGGACAGGGACGGGAGGCACGATGGTGCACTTATGCACGCCCCTGAGTGAAAGTAGTGAAAAATAGCCAGTGAAAGCAAGGAGGACTAGGGAGGGCAGAAGATGTGGGGAGAGAAACGCCAGGGGAACAGTCTGCCCAGAAAAGGCAGAGACCTAGAATCAGGTAGTTGCCCTCGAGTGGCAGGGGAAAGGAGGGCCAGAGATAGAAAAACAGCCCCTTTTTGCTTTCGAATGGATCATTTACAGCTTGGCCTTTGATTGGGTAGATCTGGAACTGGATTTTGAATGGAGCCTCACCTGACAGGAACACGTTAAGATAAAAGAGAGCATCAGAAAAGTTCCTTGTGCTTCTGAAGAGCCTGAACAATGGACAAGGAGAGTCCATTGTAGAGGCTGGAGTGGAGGAAAAAGAACAGAACAGTGAGCAGCCCTGATAATATTGAATATAGTATTGAAAGACCAGAGATAGAAGGAAGGACGAGGGAACGGAGAAGGTGAAGGCAACGAGTGGCCCTTGGAAGAGCTGTGGGGGGCCCATGAGGGCAGGTCGAGATGGCCAGGTGGCCCCCAGGGCTGGGTGCACCCAGCTTCCTGCCTGATTTTGGCAAAAGATGGCCACGTGTGGGCAGCCCATTGCAGGGCGAAGAACTCCTTGAAGAAATCTCTCTGATTTCAGCATCACAGAAGGAAGCCCTTGAGCCCAGCCACGGCCAGTGCTCTTCCAGGCCGGGAGGGGGGGGGGTNGGGGGGGGGGGGGGTCGTCTCAGGAAGGGAAATGGTGCTGCCAATTGGCGCAACCTTCTGCTTCACACAGCTTCCCTGTGCTCCAGCATAACACATGAATGCCTCTTCATCAGATGGGCAGGGAGCCTGGTGGGCACTGTGAGAGCTGGCAGGGAGCCCAGCGGTGCAGCATTTGGGACCCTCTCCCTCAGTGCTGAGAGCCAGGGCTCAACCTGCCCATGGAGGAAGGGCACCAAGGTCTGGTGCAGGGCTTGTGAAGCAAAGCCCCCATGTCACCAGAAGCCCCCGGAGATCAGCCCCAGCATGGCAAGGCCCAAGGGCGCCCTCCCCTCTATCCCCGAAGCCCCCGCTTGCTGAGCCATGGGATAAGGGGCCTGAGCCCAAGCCCAGGGGACGCTCCCGCCGGCGCTGTGCTGCGTGGCTGCCAAAAGCCCTTTGGCCCTGGAGGAGAGAAGCCCTCCCAGCCTTGGGGGAGGAGGGCAGTCTTGGTGCGGAGCCCCCAAGCGGGCAGATAAGACCAGCCGGGAGCCGATGAATGTTCCGACTGCGGTGGCAGCTGCCCGCTCTTTTGGCCATTGCAGTAAATTAACGAAGCCTTTCGCAGCTCCGCAACAGGCGGGAGTCTCGCTTCGTCTTGTTTCTGCCGCCGATTTATGGAGGACACGGCCGCTAATTTCAACATCTGGGCAGTTGCCGCTTGGTCCAGCCGGGAAGGGAGGGGCTTTCGCTCTCCTGCCGCCATCGCCCCCACCGGACGCGCCGCCACCCTGCGCGCCGCCTGCGACCCCAGCCGCTTCGGGGAAGACCCCCGCAGCTCCTGCAGGCCCCGGGGGGCTTTGAGGGGCGCCTGTTCGGCAGGGCTGGCCCAGGACCCCGTGCCAGCCACACGCCGGGGCAGTTGGCCCAAAGAGCCCCTCCGCTGCCGGCCAGCCGCTCTGGGCGAAGCTGCGCCCCCCTCCCACCGCACCTGCCCAGCAAAGCCCTGGCCAGCCTGTCCCGGGGGAGCCCTCGGCCGTTTCCTCCCGTGAGTGCACCTGGCAGCAAGGGCGGGGGGGGGGCTCTCTCCCGGCTCCCCCCACTTCTGCCTCCGTGCTTCAGTTCCAGAGGGCCGGGCATGANGGGGGGGGGGGGGCAGCGCTGCTCAGCGAGGAGACGCCCCCAAAGCACCAAGGGGCTGCACCCCCCTTTCGCCCTTGGGACTTGGATGGGGAGGCATCTCCAACTCTTGGAGCCTGTCGCCCCTCCTCTCTCTTCGCTTTTCCCCTGGGCTGTGGGGTCCCAGCATGATGGGTGCTGCTGCTGCTGCTGCCAGGGACAGAAGGTTGGGGGAGGGGCCAGCTGGGTCTGGCTGCTGAATTGACTGGCAGGAAAGGGGCCGAAAGGGGGCAGCTGGTTCCTGAAGCACCCTCTCAGGTTCAGTTGTGGGCTCCTTTCTGCGTCCCCCTCCGCCCAACCGGCTTTCTTCCACAAGTGAAATGGATCTCCTCCTCCTCCTCTTCCTCCTGGGAGGGAGGGCTGGTAACCAGTGGTGGGATTCAAAACATTTTACTATGGGTTGTGTGGGCGTGGCTTGGTGGGCGTGGCAGGGGAAGGATAGTGCAAAATCCCCTCTCCCCCCACTAACCTGCTTTCCAGCTCCCTTCTCCTGCGCAGGGCAACCAAAGAAGCCCCAGCCGATCAGCTGGGACTCGATGGGAGGCAGAGAAGAGATGGGGTTGGCCAACTCTCCAAAATACTCAAAATTTCCACCACCGATTGTGCAGAACTGATTAGAACCAGCTGAATCCCACCCCTGGCTGGTAACACTCCATGGGATTGACTCCGATCCTGCTTGCCATGGGCTTCCTTCCCTGCTCTGACTGGTCTGGCTTGAGCCCCCTGCCCCACCTGCTGTGTGCAGAGCTGCCTGGCCCAGTTGGTCCTGCTGTGCAAAGCTTCCAGCTGCCCTCGGCACAGCTGGCTGGCACTCACGCTTTGGTGCTGGGAGGCAGATAACTGTCCCACTCTCTGCCACTTGGGTGCTCTCGCCACCTGGAAATTCTCCCTTTTTGGCATCCCTCTAAAGCTTCTCCTCACTGGCTCTGCCCTGCTGTCAGCCCTGAGCTGAATACACCCAGAGCCTCTTCCGTATGGCAGCCCTTAGAATAACAGTTGGAAGGGACCTTGTAGGTCATCTAATCCAACCCCCTGCTCAAGCAGGAGACCCTATACCAGAGGTCTCCAAACTGACTGGCTGGCTGGAGAATTCTGGGAGTTGAAGTCCACAAGTCTGAAAGTTGCTAAGTTTGGGGACCTCTGCCCTAGACCATTTCTGACAGGTGGTGGTCCTTCAAGGACTGGGAGGCTCCTGTCATGTCTCTATACAGAGAGAGAGAGGGGGGGAGAGGGAGGGAGGGAGGGAGGGAGAGAGAGAGAGAGAGAGAGAGATTCTGTTTGTTAGGCAAAAGAAACCCAGACCAGGCGTTCCATCCCAGGCTTTGCTTCAGGCACATCAACCCAGAGCTGGAAATAACCCCCTTTTCTCTCTGTGGAGCCACAGAGTTGAAAGAGACTTTGGGGACCTTCTGCCATATCCTGGACAGAATGGAAAGCGTATTAAGGATCATCACGCCAACAAATGACTCTTCATCCCTGCTTACCTGCTTGGGGACAAAGGACAGCACCAGAAGAAGACAAACCCTTCAGGGGATAAGAAGTCACAATAAAGGCCTGCCTAGAGAGCTGAAGGGACTGAATGTGAAGATGAATGACTGGCCAAGAAGAGCCTGGCTGGGAAAATAGGCCTGGCCTAAGGGAGCTGAGCCATAAGGGAGACTGAGCCCTGGGAAGGGATGGACGCGAAGAGCTCAGCTGCATGGCCATGGAAGCGGTGCAAGGCGAGGAGGAGGTTGGAGAGTCCCCCTTGCAGGACAGCAGGAAGACCAGAGCACGGGGGCTTCTCCCATCTCCACAGTGTAGAAAGTCAGTGCCTACCCTTCTCCTAGAACAATGAAATGTTTTGAAGAATATTTTTAAAAAGCAGAATATTATATTTCCCCAAAGAAAAAAATGGAGAAACATGTTTTTTAGAGACAGAAAGCAACCCCAACTTTCCTTAATAGCCCTCAGCAGATGTCAACACTTAAGAGATAAAGAGCTTATTGAAAAAGGAAAACAAGTATCTAGATAGCTCTATACATAGGCAAAGCAAACCCTGCAGGCAGAAATCCTCTCATTTTGAGATTCCCTGTAGCAAAGTCTGAGCAAAGGGAGAATGGTAGGATTAGCCTTCACTCAAGATCCAACACAATATAAAGCCATAAAGACAATAGGTATTGCCCATCACCCTTTCAGAGCACAAGACCCTTCAAGATTGAGAAAGGCCTCTGAAGATGTCCAGCAAAGGGAAACAGAGCCCCCTCACAGAGAAAAAAAAGGTTTGCTTATATAGCCACACATCTTTCAACCAACTCTGGGCAGCCCCCAATCAAAGCTCACGTAATGGCTGCGATGGGAAAGTCCTAGGATGCCTTGGGAAATAGCATGGATGCAGCAGTCCTGCTTTGTCAATCAGCTGTGCCAGACTAATGGTCCCTCTGTCTCTTTATCCCAGAGAAGTTGGTCGTCCAAGGGCTCCTCCAGAGAATGAATCACAATCTTCCTCTTCCACAAGATCCCAATTCTCCCAATCTCCTCAAATTGCTGCCATGTAATCTCTCTATATAAAGAGAGATTAAAAAGGGGTGTGATAAATCACCATCATCTGCTGGAGTTGCTGCTTCTTGCTCCTTCAGCAGGAAAATCTGAGCCACAAAATCCTGTGGTTCAAAAGGTCCCCTAAAGGTCATCTGGTCCAACCCCTGGCCCTGTGCAAGGAGCCATGGTGGCACAGTGGTGAGAATGCAGTATTACAGTCTAACTCTGCCAACTGCCAGGAGTTTGATCGCAACAGCCTCAAGATTGACTCCACCTTCCATCCTTCCAAGGCGGGGAAAATAAGGACCCAGATTGTTGAGGGCAAGATGCTCTCTGTAAAAGAGAGTGCTGTAAAGCTCTGTGGAGCAGTATATAAGCCTGAGCACTATTGCTATTGCCATCCTCAAAACAATGGCTGGCCAATCTTTTTTCAAAATCCTCCATGGGCCCAGCAAGCAAGGACATTCTTCCTTTGGATCTCAGTTTTGGTCACCACACTATAAAAAAAGATGTTGAGACTCTCGAAAGAGTGCAGAGAAGAGCAACCAGGATGATGAGGGGTCTGAAGGCTGAAACATACGATGAACGGTTGCAGGAACTGGGCCTGGATAGTCTAGGGAAGAGAAGGAGAGACAGGAGAGACAGGAGAGCAGCCTTCCAGTATTTGAGGGGCTGCCACAGAGAGGAGGAAGGGGGTCAACCTATTTTCTAAAGCACCTGAAGGCCGGACAAGGAACAATGGATGAAAGCTGAACAAGGAGAGATTCAACCTGGAAATAAGGAGAAATTTTCTGACAGCGAGAAAAATCAACCCCTGGAACAGAAGTTGCCCTCAGAAATTGTAGGAGCTTCATCACTGGAGGCTTTCAAGAAGAGATTGGACTGCCATCTGTCAGAAATGGTGCAGGGTTTCCTGCTTGGGTGGGGGGTTGGACTAGATGACCTACAAAGTCCCTTCTCTGTTGAACATTCCATGACATCCAACCTCGTAGATAGGAACTCTCCGCTTCATGAATCCTCACCACTTCATTTCAAAACATAATCTGCTTTTCCAATTTAAAAAGCCCATTTTCCAAACAACGGACTGCTTCTTGGGGCCTCCTTGGTTCTGCATTGCCCAACCTCAAGAGCAAGAAAGAAGGATGGATGGCCAGTTGGGCTGGTCCAGGGGACGCAGTTGAGGGACACGCAAGGAGCCAGGAATAAACCCGCTAAGTGAGCCAAGGAAGGGGGCTTCTGGGTTGATGGCAGATCCCACCCCCACTCTCTGCTCTGCACCCATCCATCTTTGTGCTTATCATATTGATGCATTTAGTCTCCTTGGGTTCCTTTGCCATTGTTTGTTTTATTATATTTTTTTTCTTCCTTTTTATGATTGTAAGCTGCCTAGAATAGCTCCACAGCAAGGTAAGCGGGAAATAAATCTAACAAATAAGGGAAGGTCCAGGAGGGCCACTGTTGCTGCTGCTGTTTTAATGTCTTTCTTATTTCAGTCGCATCTGGTCCCCGCCTCAAGGGACATCCGCTGGCTGCTGGGGAACCCAGAGAGCAAAGGTGAGGGGAATCAGTGGGGGGGAGGGCAATTGGGGAGAGTGCAAGAGACCCACAGGGGGTGTCTCTCTGCCTGAAAGGCATCCAAATTGTATTTGCGGCAAATGGCCCCAACTGGAAGGCAGCGCCTCCAGCTGCCCCACATCAAAGGAGAGAAGACCTTCCCAGGCTGGCTTCCTGGAGTCCTCCAGAAGAGAAAGAAAGAAAGAAAGAAAGAAAGAAAGAAAGAAAGAAAGAAAGAAAGAAAGAAAGAAAGAAAGAAAGAAAGGGAGGCGGCGGCGAGGAGCCCTTCGCCGAGGTAGAGATGTGGAGGAACAAGCCCATCCCCAAAGCCACTCAGTGCCCGTGGAACCCGAGGCCCAGGCCAGGCTGCTCTTCTCCTCCCAGCAGGAGATGACCCTCAGGGCCCCTGGAACGAAGAAACCCAAGAGAGAAGAGGGTGCCCGGCCTTTCTTTAAGCAGCACCTGGAAACCTTCACCTGGGTCCTCAGCTGCAGCCCAGCAGATGGACGGATGGACGGATGGACGGACAGACTCTGGCTGGTGGACTCCTCTAGTGCGACGCCTGCGGGGGGGGGGGGGGGNGGGGGGGGGGGGCTTCTGAGCTGACTTGGCTTTCCTGCCAACATCGAGGCTTCCAGCCAGCAACTCGCCCAAGTTTCACACTTATAGACTCCAGGCAAGAAGTCAGTCTTGGCCCTACGTGAGCGTTGCCTAATATATGACTCTTAGCCGGGGCTTTTCTCTTTCTCCTCCCACAGTGAACTAGATTTACAATAAGCCAATTAAAGCTCAAACATGTGTAAATTGCTTCTCCCTCCATCTGCTTTCGGTCTAAGCTTTGCATAGGATGGGCCAGGAAGGGGTGCTATGCAAAACCTCTGGTGTTTCCGCACCTGGCGGGCACCACCAACGAAGGGAGAGAACTGGCAGTGCCAATTCGGGGGAGCCGGCCAGGGAAGAGATGGTGAGGCAGCCAATCCCAGAAAAATACAAAGAAATCTTGGGAAATTCTAGTAGCTGGCTCAGAAACGTTAAGTCTAGAATGAGTGGAACCTTTTAAGAGCTATCAAAAGCAAAACGGGGGAGAAGTTATTTTAGAGAGAAAAGGAAAGCCAGAGAGGGTGAGGCCTGTTGGAAGGGGAAAGGGTGAAATTTTCACTCCCCTCTTCTCTCCTTTTGCCTCTGGGGGAGCCTCAAACTGCAGCTGTGGATAAAGAAGGAGGAGTAGGAGAGAACTGAGCTCCAGCCTCAAGGCCTGAGACCTTGGGGGAGGGGGGGGGTTGACCAGAGAAACTGCCCAGGATCGCCAGCAGTTCAGTGCCAGCATGGAAATGTCAATAAAGAAACTTCTATGTTTCCTCTGAGGTGTACTTGGTTCCTGTGCAATTACCCATCAACCCCCCCCCAAAAAAAACAAAACACCAGGCTCCCAAGTTGCAATTCACAAGGAGCCCTGCACAAGTTGACACCTGGTTTAGCTGCAGCAACGTTGCTCATTGAATGCTGCTGCTGGGTGCAGACTTGGCAGAGCTCCTGGGAGGGCAGAGTTGAGTTGCCTTTTGCCCAGGGCAGCTGGCTGGTTGTCCTCTCCTGGCTGCCTCCGCATTGGACTCCAACCTGCCCCCAAAATTTAACATGTGCCTGTTGAGTTTCAGGCCACACATAGTCCATAATTGTGACTAACCTTATGAAACATTCAGTTTTTAAATTAATCATAATTAAAGTTTTAAAATGTTCCAAGAAAGAACAGGGCAAAAATGAAAGAAAGCCGGCCATATAAATGCTTTTTGTGTGTGTAATGCTTTTCTTTCTTTTTCCTGAATGTTTATTTCATTCCTATCATTTTTTTTAAAAAAAATAACCATTTGTAAACCATGACAAAATATCAGTGATCACTTATCCTTTATAATCTGTAAAGAAATGTGCATAGAACTATTTTGGTGCAGCTGGGTGACCTTAGGCCAGGCACTCCCTCAACCCTGAGGAGAAAGGGGGGGCAAACAGTGCCAAAAAATGCAGTGGGCATCACCAGGAATCAAAACAACTTAAAGGCAAGTCTATTAAATAACTGTCTATGTGTTGGGCTATCATACTTTCTAGTTTCTGTACTTTGAGAAATACATAAATATGTGAGCATATGCATTTGCCATTTACTGTTATGTTCACATAGTGGCCCACAAATTCATACCTGGTTTTGGGAAAAGCTGCATAAAACAGATGCCATGTCAGAAATTAGAGGGAATATTGCCTGGTACTGCAGGAGTTAAGGGGTGTAAGAGCAGCACTGCTGAGAAGACCAAAAGGGAACGAAGAACCTGAGAAACCGCAGCCTGCCAGCTGGGGATCTACACTGAGGTACTCAGGTGGATGATCAAGCAGCATCCTTGTGAGCACCTGGATGGGCCTGCTGCAGGTAAAAGGGGCATGTTCTGTCTCTTGCAGAGAGGTAGATTTATAGCTGTGCAAATGCAGATAGATAACTCAACAAAGCTTCCATAACAAAGTTCATTTATTGGTACATCAGGTATCTTCATAACTCACATTTGTGATGAAGTTCTTTAATGACCAATCCTTTGTATATCTGCCTTGTACATGAAAGATGGTTATCTCCTAACCCATTTCGTAGCGATAGAAGGAAGATGCCATGAGGTGGAGAGTTCAGACAAAGAATGAGGAAAACTCCCTTAACCCACCAAAGGTCAATTCAGTGACCAGTCAGGATTACAGATGTAGCCATGTGAGATGAACTACATTTCCCAGGATACCTTTAACTACATTTACAATGATGCATTCCCTTAAGGGGACAGCTCACAATTCCTAAGTAACTATCCAACTCCATAGAGTGACTGGGACAGCACAGGGCCAACATGCATTGGTCACACTTTGTCACACATTAACCTGAACTATTCCGCCAGACTTACGTGCTTAGTAGATGAGAGGAACATAGTGGACCTAGGGAAACTTCAGCCAAGGATACACCTTCCCAGAGTGATAAAAGAGAAGCTAGATGATGCCATTGGATACCCCACTCACACTATCACTGGCTGTATAAACACACTCAAGAATAGTCATTAACGACTCCATTTTGATTTGGAGGGAAACATTGGATGAACAGCCCACAACTGGATAGATTTCCAGATTCCAAATCTGATTCTACAAGTTCACAGCTCAGAGGACATCCCAACCATGACTTGTAAACACTGATTTAGGTTTTGTGTTGAACCTGTCCTAAACCGATATGACATATTAAAAATTGTGTGTTATCCCAGCCAGTCTATGGGAATTGGACAGTTACTTAGGAATTATGAGCTGTCCCCTTAAGGGAATGCATCATGGTAAATGTAGTTAAAGGTATCCTGGAAAATGTTCATATCACATGACCACATTTGCAATCCTGATTGGTCACTAAATTGACCAATCTAGTCAAGGGGTTGGGGGGGTTTCCCTCCATTCTTGCCTGGACTCATGAACTGATAACAGCTTTTTTTACCACTACGAGATAGGTTAGGAGATAACCATCTTTTACCTACAAGGCAGATATACAAAGGATTGGTCATAAAAGAAGAACTTCATCACAAATGTGAGTTATGAGGATACCTATTGAACCAATAAATGTTCTTATGGACATCTAGTTATCTCTCTGCATCTATACAGTTTATAAATCCACCTCTGTACAAGATACAGAAAAGTAAAAGATGATTCTGAAACTCATCTCTATAAAACTGTATAATTTGGATTTATGATAAAGCAAAGTGATATTGAAGCCAGGAGTGAATATGCAATGTTAATATAAACCTGCATTCCCATCTTCTCTCTTTGTGAGCATCGCAACTCTTTACATGCTGTTTACATGGTGGGAGGGGCTGGAGTTCCCCCCATGCTACCAACAAAGAACCTTCTAACCCACCCACCCACCCCCTTCTCTGCTCAATTTGTCTTCCTGCTATCTCAGAGACTCTATTTGCATGACAAGGAGAGCTGCAGGTTCCCCTGTTCTCAAAGGATAATCAAACCTCAGTTGGAAAGTTTGAGAAATCTTGTCATAGTTCCAGGAAGGGGCAAATTCCCCCTCCTTTTCTCATCAGCGAAAGAAGTGTGGTGTCTCAAATTACCACTCTTCACTCAGAAAGAACTAATTTGTAAAAGCAAGGGAGGGGTCAAGTATCTCTCATCCATTCCTGTGTTCATCCAATTACAAACCCTTTCCAAACGCAATAAGAAAGTTTCAGAAATCTTGCTGGCATTCCTAGATAGGAAAGCCAAACCTCTTACAAATGCAGTGAGAGATTCTGAGAAATCATGCCTGTATGCTTGTAGGTGAAACAAAGCTGATCTTCCTCTGTAAAAGATGAGTCCTAACCCATCAGAAAAGTAAAATTGTTAACTGGATTTATGATAAAGCAAAGTAATATCGAAGCCAGGAGTGAATGTACAATGCTGAGTTCTGGGCCTCAGTTTGAATCACACGGAAGGGCAAGAATCCCCCCCTCCCCTTTTGTGCAAGAGACTTTCCAAATATCCTATGCTCTGACTTTCAAAGGCTATCAAATTTGTTACTGAGGCAGGATTCCTTTGTCTTCACATCAAGCCAGTGTTGAAAGGGAACACCAGGCCAGCCATGAAACAGGCTTGC
>BHFT01038848.1:0-17525 GCA_004320025.1 Laticauda laticaudata
AAGGAGGAGGGATTGAGAGGAGAATAGGATGATAGGAATAGATAGGATAGATAGGATAGATAGATGATAATAGATAGATAGCAGATAGGATAGATAGATAGATAGATAGATAGATAAGATAGATGAGATAGTCACTGCTCCATCACTTGGTAGTTTTCAAGAAAAGATTGGACAAACGCATTTGCCCTAGAATGATACAAGTTCTCCTTGACTTGAGCAGGGATTGGACCACCAGAAGATCTTTGAAGTCCCTTTGCCAACTCTATGAATTCATGTTATATCTCAAGGGTCTTCAGAAACTTGGCAACATAAGCCTTGTGGAACGTTCAACTCCCAGAATTCCAGAGCTAACATGACTGGAGGAGGAACTCTGGGAGTTGAATGTGCGCCACAAATCTTGAAAAGCTGGTCAAGTTTTGAAGAGCTCTAATTCTACATAATTCGAGATCTGCCCGAAATTGAGGAATCATTGGTTTGGCCTTTATGGAAATGTCAACCATTAACAAGCTCTTTCTCTCGCAATCATGTTCAACCACAAATTATACTGTGGCCCCATACTGGGATGTGTGTAGACCACCAAGTTAGGCTTAGTGTAAAGTCACATGAAAAGGAATGTCTGGATGACAATGATGAAAGGAATGATGGAAGGATTTGGGGCTCAAATAAACACAGCGGCAACAAAGAATTCTAAAAGATTTTATTTTGTTTAGAATAAGCATTGTTGGAAAGAGGAGATAATTAAGGAGCAAACATAGAATGGGTAACTTCAAACCATGAGGCTGCTACTAATGTTTGTTCAAGGGGAATGTAAAATAAATCAAAGAGAAGAACCAGTGGGTAAAGGAATATAGTTTTTCAGTTGATGGAAGGGGCATTTAGAATTATAGGAAAGATTTAGACTAGAGCAAAATAATGTAGCAGTTTTCACATCTGGTAAGATAAGGATTGAGAAGCAGGATTGTGTCCCCATGATGAAAGTGAAAAACCTGAGGGACTTGTTGAGAGGGAATAAATTTTTTTGATCAAATTAAAGACAATATCTAGGTTTATTATAACTGGAAACCCTTATGGATTGTTTGAATGATGTAGAAAAATTTAACTTATGATTTATGAATTTTAAGAATGAAACATGATATCTTGTTAGAAAGAAGCATGTTGTAACCATGCTTAAGGGGTTAAGTAAGGGGTACATTTAATATTGCGACTTATAATTTCTGGTGGAGAAGATTGAACAACTGCTGTCCTGCCTTCTTCCCCTTCGCCTTCCTTCCTTCCCTCGCCTTCCCTTCTAGGGTTCCCGAAGACTCTCCCCTTAAGAATCTCCCAACCGTTCCTTTCCCCTGTGTCACTGCCTTCCTCTCCCAACAGTTGCTATTTTAAATGACAGGAATATGGCAAGAGAGGCTGAAAGGTGATGCCAGTTTTCCTTCCATTGCTTTCTCAGGTGTGATCTTCCTTCTCCTGAATGCTCAGAAGTTTTTGTAGGGGACCCCTTTGACCTCCTTGTTTCGGGATGGCTGTAGATTAGGGGTTCACTGGGATGGATGAATACAAGTACAGGGTGGAAAACCAGGGTGTCCACGCCCAAGGAGTAAGCGACTGCACGCTGGGGAGCGGTTGTAATTCAAGTTGGCGCATCCCACAGTAGACAATGAATGTTATCAAGTGGGCAGAGCAGGTGGAGAGGTCTTATCTCCTTTGCCAGTGCTGGAACGGATCTTCAGAATGGTAGTAGGAATGTAAGACATAGAAATGACACAAGGAGGAATAAGGGGCCTCAGAACCCCACAAAGACGTTGCTGTGTGAAGAGCCATCTCATTGACATAAGTGTCGGCTACAAAGCAATTTTCAAGAGTGGTGGACATCACAGAAGATGTGATGGATGCTGTTGGCTCCACAGAAGATCAAGAAGGTGGCCAGGACAATGTGGATGGCTGAGTTTGAAGTAGGCCCAGATCCACGAAGTCCATGAGGCAGAGGACTCGCACCCTCCCTGACTCCATGAAGTTGAGAATAGTGTAAAGTTTCACAGATGGCCCGCAAGCGGATCATGAGGGTTCCATCAACAGCTAAGCATCGCGCCCCTCAGATCCAGCACATGTCATGAAGGAAGAACATCTGGGCCATGCGACTCGTTGTGAGGAGATGGGCGGCTGTTGACGAGGAGGTTGACCCAGAGATTGGTTGGGGAGGGGTACCGAGGAATAGCAAAATGTCCAAGGCAGGACAGAAGGCTGAGGAAATAGTACAGTGGGACTGTGGAGACGTGAAATGCCGAGCTGGATTAAGATGGATATCATGAGGTTGGCCGCGTCAAGGTGACTGAGGTATGATTGCCAGAAACAGCAAGAAAGAGGAAGGGGTGTCCTCTGGGCATCGCCAAGAGAAACCCAGGAACAAGAATTCGGTCACCTGTAAGGGTCTGATTGACAGCCTGCCATGAGGTCGGCGTCAAAAAGTTAGAATTCGTGGTAGCCTCTGCTTTAAAACCACACCCATGAAGATGAAGCTTCACAAACCATGAGGTGAAGCCACAAGAACTTCCGCCCAGGCCACCTGGGAACTATTAAACAAAGTATTGCATGAATTAAAAAAAAAAATGTCCCAGCAATCCTGTTCAAAAAGGCAGAACCATTAGATGAAGAAGAACTTTGGGAATGAGAAGCTGAATTCCTTCGCCTGGGCTCCGTTTCATCCAGGATCCCTTACCTGTTTTCAGGGTCCACACCAAAGATTTCATCCAATCCATTCACTAAGTAGAGGGGATTGACACAAGGTAGTAAGACAAACACTGTACAAGGAGCGATACTAAGGAATTGTCAGGGTTCCGACCAGTGGTGGCATTCAATTTTTTTTTAGTTTAGTTTAGTTTAGTTAGTTTAGTTTTAGTTAGTTTTGTTTGTTTGGTTTGGTTTGGTTGGTTTGGTTTGTTTGGTTTTGGTTTGGTTCGGTTTAGGTTTATTGTCATTTGCCACTCGTACAATGAAATCAAGCCACCATCTTCAAAGCACATCATGACATGAAAATAAACACAAGACCGATGAAAGTAAATACACGCAGACTCCATCCTTCACACTCCACACACACTGAATGACAACCCTGACGATACAACAACAACAACCCATATAACCACTTATTACAGATGAATTCAAACAGAGCTACACGGCCGCTGTGATAGAAGCTGTTTTTCCAACCTTTTTGTCCTTGTTTTTATTGTTCTTCTGATACCATGCTGCCAGATGGTAATAGTTAAAAAAGGGGGAGGGGTTTTCCCAGGATGAGATGGATTTTTGAGAATGTTTTGAAGCTTTCTTAAAGCGCAGCGGAGCTCTAAAGCTGTTCAAAAAGAGGGAGGAGAGAGGGGCAACACCCATGGATCCTTCTGGGCAATGACGCCTACCCACTTGGAGTGCTTTCCCATCTGCCACTCAGTGCAATTGGCAAACCTACACAGGTACAGTAAGTTAAAATACTCTCTCTGGTGCAAGGCAGGTAGAAGAGTCAACCAGCAGTTATTTCATCCATTTGGTTGTTGTTTTTCCGTGAGAATGTCCCAGGTAGTCTCAAATCTCTGCTGGGCCCTTTTGACCTAAGGGCTGGCCAATGTGAGCCTCCCGCAGGTTCAAGGTCCTAGCTTTATGATTACAACCAGACCAAAGAAAGCTTAAAACTGGCCACTTGCTCCCCTCAGTCTCCCTTGAGAAGCAAGGGCTGGATGGCTAATCTATTCCTTCTATATAGTCCACTATCAGCTCCTTGGTCTTATTGGTGTGGAGGACCAAGTTATTGTCTCCACACCACGAAGCAACCATTGGTCCACCTCATCTCGGTAGGCAGACTCACCCCCCCCTGATATTTTACTACTGGTTCTGTGGGTGTGGCGTGGTGGGCGTGGCAGGGGACTGTAAAATCTCCAGTCAGAGGTGGGATTGGCCGGTTCTCTGAATGACTCAAAATTTCTGCTACTGGTTCTCCAGAACTGGTCAGAACTGGCTGAATGTCACCTCTGGTTCCGACGGATGAGCCTCGAGCCAAGTTTCATTCCTGGCTTGCTCTCGAGTTGCCAGAAATATTAATAGCTGTTAGAAGGTGAATGCAAATAGCCCCAATACAGTATGGGTGGCAACAGGACTGAAGCCCAAATCAGGAGACTAACAAGGCTGCAAACAGCTTAAACCAGTTGTAGCACTCATTATTTNACTCATTATTTTTAAAGTATTTTAAGCAGCTAATCTGTCTTTTTCAATTTCATTGTACACATGTTGTGCACTGACAATAAACATTTGATTGATTGATTGATTGTCTCCTGTCTGGTCACTGAAAGAGTGATGGAAGCCACTCTGTGATCAAGCCATCCTGAACTCCAGTCAATGATTGGTTGACCTTCATCTAGTCTATGCTTAGTATGAAAATATTTTCCCCAAGAAAGAAGATTTGCACAACCCATGAAAGTGTTTTCAGAAAGAACTTGAAAAATGCCGGAGGGGCGGAGCGTGGCGTCGACGATGAACACGGCATGCGAATGCTTTGGGGTCTGAGATGCTACTGATTTTTTTGCTCCTGTATAGTCCCCTACAATGGATCTAAACCATCCGAAGAGATGATGAAATGAAAAGATCGCATCTGTAGATCCAAAGGGATACCGCAAGGTCACCTGGTAGATCCAGGGAGTAAGCCTCTTTTGCCAGCGGCAAAGAGGCAGCCACTAAAGCTGTGAAGTTTTTGAAGAAGCTTTCCAAAATGAAGAGGATAGAAGAGAAATGTGCTTTTGCTTGGTGTTTGTGGTGAGAATTTTTTTCTTTTATTTAATGAACTTGGAAAGTAACCTTAAAGAAAAGAAAGAATTGCTCAAAATCTTAGGACAGAAGTTGATTAAGCAGAATCAAGGTGCAGAGGGAATTTTTAAACAGGCGGCAATCAAATTAATATTTTTTCCCTTCTTTGCTAAACTTTTTATCAATGATCTTTTTATTTTTGAACTGGACTGGGTTTTTTCTTACCTCTTTTCTTTCTCTTTTGTCGTTTTTTCTCCTTTTTGCACTTTAATAATATTTTAGGCTAGACGACTCCCTTTTAGTTGTTTTTTTTTGAATACTTTTTTTCCTTTTTTATTAATTTATTATATCTTGTTTTGGAAAAAGAGGCGGGGAAAGTGAAAGCAGAGAACTGTTGTAAACCCTGGTCAAACTAAGTGTTTTTGATAGAGCTTAGAAAATATTGTATTCTGTTTTTTTTTCACCTCTTCAGACATAGACAAAAGCTGAGAAAGGAATTGAGACTTCTTTTCAAGGCTTTGAGCCCTTGGGGGGGGTTTTGATAAGATTAGAGGGAAGGCCATGGGGAGAGTTATTTTTGCAGGTATGCTTCTGGATTTTCCTATCCAGTAGTTTGGAGTGGTAGGGTTGAAGTTTACAGAAAAAAAGACGAATAAGACTCTAGGAAGAAATTATTAAAACTTTAAACAAAGCCCTTTTGGATAACTCAATAAGGCTGAGGTGTGCTCTTTTTACTTTTTATTAACTTGGAACTATTTTCTTACTTTTACACTCTCCTTATAGTCTTATTTTATTTGTAATAGCCTACTCAGATCTTTTGGGGCCTTCTTAAAATCTGCTTGTGTTCTTTTTTTATTGCTTTATGGAGTTTAATTTCATATCTACTTTTTTTCCTTTTACAAGGAGAAGTATTAGGATTAATAGATCTCTCTTTTTTTTAAGGGCAGTAGTTTTTTTCTTTTTCTTTTTCATCTCATATCTTTTTTTATTTAATTTTTTTTATTTATTTTTTTGTGGCTTTTTTGTATTTATCACCTTTTCATACCTGGATTCGAAGTGACTGAATTTCTATTGTTCAGCTGGTATCGTTTTCTTTTAGTTTTTTAATATGGTTTTTTTTTCTTTCCTTTGTCTTGAGTCCTTTAACTTGGCAATTTGATTAAATATACAAAACTGAAGAAATTTTTTTTAAAACATTTGCCTTCTGTTTTTCATATTTTATAACTCTGGGAATTCACAATTGTGGTTCTACAATCAGATGGGATGAAGGTTTAGAAAAACTTGAAGATTTTTAATTTGCCTGAAACAATGAGACGGCAACCTAATCAGTGGCGTGTCTTCTTCACGCTAACCTCTTTCCTCCTCCTTCATCCATCAGGAGGACAGTTCAAACTTGATATTACACAATACGATGTAATTACTTATTACGATCTAGAGATTTTATCAGGTGACCTTGCGTATCCGGGCTGATGATCATAATGTCCAACGAAATTCCACAAACCAATACATACGCAGCAAGAACAAGCCTAAGATACATTGAAAGCAGGATTGAAAAAAAACTGATGGAAACGGTGGAAGTAATATATTCACACAAATGATGATTGAAGTATGAGATGAGAGAGATTCCACAAATTGAAGAGAACTAATAGAATACATAAGAAGATCGAGATATTATGATATGGCACAGAAATTAATTTGTGCTTGGAACCAAGATTAGAAGTGGGATGCTGGAGATGGCGGAGATGGAACAGATAAGAATTTTTATCTACAGATTCCAAAACAAGAGGAAGAAAAAGGATAGACCAACTTAAGCTGGATAATGACATGAACATCCTCGTCTGAAGCTTCGGAAATTATACAGAAGAGAGAGCATGCGATGTGGACTGGAATAGACGACAGGCGTTTTCTAGTTCTTCAAAGATATGCAATGAGAGGAATAGTCTATCCTTAAGAAGAGGTTCACATCCAGAATTCAAAGAAAGACTATTAAAATACAAAATATTGCAGGGAGCAAGAGAGAGAAATTGAATAAAAGATAAGGAGAATTGGTGGTCCTGAAAACAAGTAACCAGAGAGAGTGAGAGAGATGAGAGAGAGAGAATATGATTTCCTTGCAAAATTGCTACTTTTAAAAAGGAGGTGAAATTTAACTATAATGGTTGGATTCTAGAAGGGTTCTTTAATTTGTTCCAACTGAAAGGAAAAGAGACCAGAAAATTGCATTCAATTTAAAAGGAAAACCTGAATTAATTTTTACACACATAATATTATTTGGGAGGGACAAAGGCAGGAGGGACCACAGAAAAAAGAACAATTCTAACTATTGAAATTCAAAATGACCTGCAAAATAAGATTTGAAAAAGCAAGAACGGTGCAGTAGGAGCGAAAAACGCCGTTGCTAAGCTTATTACAAAGTAACATAACAATCCAAGAATCTAATTGAGCAGCCTGGTCAAACTACCTCTAATTATAACATATATAGTCACTGGAAGAGGAACAAAAACTGATTACAATTATAAATAATGGACTACACTCAAGTGTTATTAAAAAAGACGCAACGGAACAAATCTGATCCATAAATTTTGAAAAATTAAAATTTGATATATAATTTGCCTAAAGAAGTACAATATTAGAAAAGCAAATAGAAACAACTCGTTGATAGCAATAGCTGGAAATATTTATTCTTTGAACATTCTCAAGAAAAAGGTAGGATAGCTGCGGTTTTTATATTAAACGATATGCTCCAGAGAAACTTTGATCCATACGGATGTATGATGAGGAGCTACTAATGGTGGAAATATGGGAAATAATATTGAAAACACTCCTGATTGCAATTATGCCCGAATGGAAATCAAGAAGAATTTTTCTATAGAAAAATTAATAACAAATATTATTGAACATGGGAACCTATGCTTATATCATATTATAATGGGAGATTTCTTAATGGAAAAGGTATTGATCAGCGACAATTATTTTGGACTATGACAACACAGAAACAAAGCAAAGCCACGAAAGACTCTCCCTAAATCTTTTTAAAATGACAGTGAAAATAAATTAAAGATATGCATGGCAGGAAAGAAATGCTATAGACTCAAACCAATACACAACTTCTTGTTCAACGACATTTTCAATGCAATAGAATATGATTATGGATGTCAAAGAATTGTTTGCCTTAATCAAGAAATAAATATTGAGAAAAAACAGTCTTCCCTGTCGGAGTTTGGAGATCCATAATGACCAATGACAATCTACAATGTGAAATGGACAAAGAAGAAGAATCTAAGATCCATTGGACTTAAATGACTACTATACTAAAGTAAAAAACTTTATAACAGAGGAAGAGAAAGTAAGTGGCTCTCTTTCTCTTTAAATAAAATAACTAAAAGCAGACCACCTATCAACCAGCGAATGTCAATGGGCGACTCACAAATGAACCGGCATATTGCCAGCGAGCTTGATTTAGATGACGTATGACAATAGGAAGAACTCAAAATACCATGAAAAGATTAGCCTCTAAGACATTAGAGAGATAGTTATAAAGGACTTGAAAGGAGATGTTACAAGCAAATGCCCACAGAAAATGGACATAAGTTAAGAAATAGATATAACTTAACATAAATGGGGCATTCAATGGAAAGAAGAATTACCACAAAATCAATGTGAAAACAGAAATATTTTGAAGAATGCAAATAAACCAGGATAATAAGGTTGCATATAACTGAGAGAAGGAGAGATGAATCAACAAGAAAATATTTGCCAATTTCATGGCAGTGTGATCAGGCCAAGTTTCTCGCTATTGGGTAGTAAGCCCTTGTGCACATGCACCAATGGATTGGAAAGAGGCATGTAATGGAGAGAAGCCCTTGCCATCCGTTGGTCTAAACAGCGATTCATCCTTCTTATACCTCTTCTACATCGTGTTTTTCTTCCTCTCTCTATCGGTCAGCAATCCGTCGCTGAGGTTCATCCGCTCAAAAGTTTTGAGCTGGCTCAAACGTTTTTGAGCGAAAATGTATCCAACGTGTTTCGCATTCTGCATCGTTACGGAAGGGAAATCGTTCTGCATCGTCATATCTGTTTTTACCTCGTAAATAGTAGGCATTGCTTGCATCCCACGCAAACTCAAATCCGTCCAGGAAAGTTGGACAAGGGAGGAGCGACACAGACCGCGGAACGGGACCGACAGCGTTAAGTAGCAAGACGGAAAGGATGAAAGCAGATGCTCGAAACAAGCAATTTAATGGAAAAAGTTCCGCAGAGGGGGACTATCGGATTTACAGGGATGTCCGAGGAAAAATGCCTCGAGGTGCAAAGGAACAAACAGGGGAATATATTGCCTTAAAGGGGAGCAAACTCACATGGATCACTTTCAGACAAGCGCCCTTGCTTTGTGCGATCTGCACCCTACATTGGCTCTTGCTCTTTCTCACAGCATGCTTGATGTCCCCAATCGGATCGTAGGGCAATTTTTTGGTATACATGTTTGACAACAGTGGGAAGCCATATAAGGTTTTTCCAACTGTTTTTATGGGAAGGAAAGGGGGCAAGAAAGAGTCTGGGGTCGAGAATGGATCAGGAGAAAGAGCAAGAGTCGCACTGTACAAACACTGATGGGGAGCTTCAACGACGAAGAACCTTGTGGTTCAGAATATCAATGGATGCTCCAGCCTTTTTTGACGAGTTGTGGAGCGGGCTGAGACACCAGATTGACCAAGCAAAGCACAACTTCTGGCAGCCTGGAACCTGGGTCCAAGGTGGCACTTCATCTGACCCTGGGCTCCGGGACACGTAAGGAGCATGCGTACGGTGGAGGGGTGCACAACCCATAATCAGCATTGGTGGTCGAGGAGTGGTGGAGGCCATAATCGAGAATACCTGAAAGGAGCTTCTCAAGTGCCCTCACTGAAAGAAGGCGGAAGAAAGTTTTGCAGAACAGTGGGTTCAGAGGGTGGACTTTTCCACGTTGGGAGCTAGAAATTTGGGAAGATCGGTGGCCTGAAGCTCAGCAAGGTAGGGTCACTTATTTCAACTACAAGGGGTTTTTTCAGCATCATATCTTCGATGGGTCGAATGCTGAAACTAAAATTTCATGTATGATGCTTAGGCAAAGGTCCAGTTTCAGATGCCAGGTATATGAGTCATAAGGAAGGGGCTTGGAAGCAACCTCATCATGGGCTCCAGATCCAGATCCAC
The DNA here is from genome assembly GCA_004320025.1 of Laticauda laticaudata. Taxonomy (NCBI): domain Eukaryota; kingdom Metazoa; phylum Chordata; class Lepidosauria; order Squamata; family Elapidae; genus Laticauda; species Laticauda laticaudata. The sequence continues at coordinate 9,970 of BHFT01038848.1, forward strand.
AACGAACACGAAGAATTGTGGCCTATTCATGTGGGGGGATGATGCCTTTCTCCGAGAACTACTCAAATGAGCTATTCAGAACTCCCTGAAGGGAAAGGGAATTTAAATAAGGTTCCAGGGAAGAAGGAGTGGTGGAGAGCTTTGATCTGGCACGAGTTCCCAGGTATATTCACCCACCAATGGCAGCATCACGCAGAGGACCTGAAGGAAATCATGGAAGCTTGGCTGATCTGCACAATTATGTTGCACCCGCTATCCATATTGCAGAAAAAGGCTCATGGACTCCAACAGGCAAATGGGGCAACATGGAGCCTGGGATGGAGTCAGGGCGAAACCTGAAATAACATGAAAGGATGTGCAAGGCCCAAAAGAGCCTTGAGTGAGGGAAGCAGCGCACCTGCTGAAAGACACATGGTTAAAGATCCAGCTGGAGAATGGAGTGGGCAACAGGTGCATGGATGCATTATGGACTTCTTTAGCTGTCTCATCACGGAAATGAGATTCGGGCCCATAGTATGGTTGGGCTTGGCCTCTGAGGGGAATTAAATCCAGAGTTTTTGTAATGTTTATATTTTTGTGGGTCAATGCTTGAATTGTTATTGATAATAAAGGGCTAGGTGGGCACACTGGAGGGTGGACATAACAAGTCCCACTATGCTGCTGGAGGTTTCATCTATCCACGAGCTTTTTCCCTCCCCAGGTATCTGACTCACACAAGACTTTCCATCCTCAAAGGTATCCCTGCACATAACCCAACTATACTTTTACCAACCATCCCACAGCTGCAAAGTCTTAAACAATATTTAAACGTTATCCACCAGACTTTAATTTAATAAAGACTAAGCCAAGTGTGGGTAGCAAAAGTCTAATAATCTTTTATTACCACAGCTGTAAAGAAGAATGACCAAAGGGTAAGTGGTAAACATAATAGTCTAACGGTGCACAGTCCATTTCTGGCATCTTCCTTGTCCTCGAGGTGTGAAGATAATAGGAGGCTTCCGACAGGGGTCAGGTGCTTGTTGGGAAGGTGGCTTGTGCTGGAGTTTGCTGGTCTGACGCCAATGGGGGTGCCTGGCCCTGAGAGGGAAGGAGCAGTGATAGTCTGGAAAGCTTCTAGACAGGCTGGGCATCAGCCCGTGATGTTAGAGCATCCTCTACCTATGCCTGGGTTGTCAGCCCCAAAGTTACTGATGAAAGATGAAACTGAGGCGGGGTTGGGCTGGTGGGGGTGGAGGAAGGGAGCATGGTGGGTGGGGAATAGATTAATAGTCACTGAAGCTGAGAGCTCTGCAAGGAGTTGGATGTGGCAATGGTGGCGGTGGGTGGATCGATGGGTGTTGGTGGCATCAGTGGCCGTGGTGGCGCATTGGGTGGGGCAATAGTGGAACCAAGAGATAAAGGAAAAAAGGTGGAGATAAGTATAGATACCTTGTGCCTGGACTGGGAAGGGTGACTGGCCTGTTTGCTTGCTTTGAATCCCCTGGTAGCGTAAGCCTTTGGTAGAATGAAGGGCTGTGGAAGCTTGGAATGGGAGTGGACATACCTGTGGTGGAGGAGAGACCTGACTGGGGTGGGAGCAAAAAAGGTTCATTGGTCTGGGAGGGTTGTGAAGCAGATCGGTGGATCCTGTTCCTTTCACACTGGTCTTGGGGTTCCGCCATGTTCCATGAGGGTCTGGTTTCACAATAGGTGAGGAAGGGCTTTCGGTTTGGAGGATGAGGAAAGTCGGTGTGTTATCAGCTGAAGAGGAAGATTCTACGCTGGCCTCTGATGTGTTTTTCTTATTCCAGCAGGACATGTGGCTTCTGGTCCTCGTTTTGCCTCTCTCTTTCTTGGAGGTTGGAGCTGGGGGTGGTACGGGTTGGGCTTGGTGGTTGGGAAGTGTTGTTCTTTTCATTGGCAGGGGGGGTATCGGATTGACCATGGTCCTAACAGCTGTCGTTGGGTTTTCCGTGTGGGCACGCTAAGAACACCTGCCTGGGGACAGGAGCTGACTCTCCTGCCAAAAGAGGAACTGGCTCTCAGCAAGGCTTGCTGAGAGAGAGGTTGTTTGAGAAGGGGCCTTTGCTCCTGAGATGGGGTTCCTTTTCGGAAGCTGCACTTGCTGACGTAGTTCTCTTAGTCCGTCAGTTGACGTGGCCATGGCCAGAATTTCTTGAAGTAAGCTTCCTACCAGGTGTGCATGTGTTCCACAGCCTAAGGAGCACTCCGAAAGTGTAGCAGGCTCTGTCTTCTTTTCAGCAGCTGTTTCCTTTTGTGTCCTAATGGAGCCCTGGGTTGTTCCTTCGCCAAAGGATTAACCCATTTCTCTCAAGCCAACTTTAGACTAAATTTTCTCTATGTTCTCTTTCGTGTTTTTGTATTGGCCTCCTCTCCGTTCTCGGTATGCCTTTCTCCTTTGGCAAGGAACACAAAATGGGCATCTCAGAGGGGCTTCCAGGTTGTAGGGCTGCTCCTCACAGCAAAGAGAAGTAGCAGAAAAGAGACAGCAGGAACAACCAGCAGCAGCAGGGAATGCAGGACGGGATCAGCAGAGTAGGTTAGAACAGCCGCCACAGCACAGCAAGGACCAGGATCATCATCAAGCAAGGTAGACAGCAGCGCCAAGCAGCAACAGCGACAGAAGCGAGCAGAAACAACGAGCAGAGCAGGACAGAGCACAGAGAAGCACAGCACAGGGAGCATGCCGCAGAGTAAGACAGCAGAGAACCGCACGCATGAAGTTAGCGCCAGTAGAGTAATGCACAGAAAGAAGCACAACCCGCCAGAAACAGCTAAGCAAGAGTAGGCACACAGAAGCTCCACGAGAAGTAGCATTCACAGAGTAAGCAACCAGCAAAGAGAAAACTACCAGAAGCCAGCATAGCAGAAGTAAGCACAGCAGAGCACCACAGAGAAGTAGATAGAGAGTAAGCCCCAGCAAGAAGAAACCAGAAGCGATAGCAAGAGTTAAGCCAGCAAAGCACTACCGCGAAGTACATTCAGCAGAGGGTAAGCACAGGAAGAATCAACGACAGAAAAAGCAAGCATCACAGAAGTACAAGCCCAGAAGCAGACACGCCAGAAAGTAGCAATCAGCAGAAGTTAAGCACCAGCAGAAGCAATACGCCAGAATAGCAAATCAGCAGAAAGTAGCACCAGCAGAAAGAAATCACACAAAGACAGAAATCAGCCGAGTAAGCACCGCAAGAAAAGAACCAGAAAGCAGCTTCCACAGAGTAGGCCAGCAGAAGCAACGCGAAGTACATCATCAGCTCCTCAGAAGCAGAAGCAAGCAAAAGCAGCCGAAGAAGAAAGCACCGTGCTGCGAAGCCAGCAGAAGGCATGAGTGAGGGGCAGGGGGTGGGAGGGGGTGTCTCTGTCCTCTTTGCAGGGCTGGCAGCAGAAAATGCTGAGCTTTTCTATCTTCCTTCACATGGTTTGTGGGGTTTGCCTGGCTGCAGGCAGAACTGCAAGGGCCTGGCAGCAAGGCGATGTGTCCCTGAAAGCAGTCTTTCCTTTGAATGTTGACTGCTTGGAGCCTTCCTTTATATCCGGGCTGACGCAATGCATCGCTTCAATCTCGCTCGCATTCCGCTCGGCATCCGCTTCATCCACTAGGCCGTCCGTCTGCTCGCTTTATGATCCGTTCCGCGTCCGCTTTTGCTTGTGCGTCCGTAAGCCTTTGGCGGATGTGTCACCTCATACGCTTCATTTTGCTTACTAAGGCTTTCCGTGAAGCATCGCTTTCCATCCGCAATATGTCTTCCCCCCGTCGTTTCCTTTCGTGTTTGGTCCGCTCTGGTTATGCAAATTTGGGCACTTTTGAAGCAGATACAACGGATGGAACATTTTCTCATCCGCTGTGTCCTTTTTACAAAACGTTTTGCATCCGTGGCCAGTGGTGGACAGGGCTCTTAAGAGAAGAAGGAAAATATTCGAGTCTATTATGGAGAAACTATACACAAAGAGAATATTGATGAGGAAAAGTGTAAATAGTATTTACAGAATGCTAGTTTACCCAGATACCTAAAGAGATTGAAACAATATTAGAAAGCAATATAACGATGATGGAGTTAAGAGCATTAAGAAGCAAAACTAATGGGAAAGGCACCAACAGCCGGATTCGGGAATTTTACAAAAACATTACAAGAATTCGTTGAATCTTCCTCTTGCTAGATGTTTATGAATGAAGTTATGTTAAAGAAGAAGATACCCAAATTGGTAGAAGCTTATATTAACATTGTCCCAAAAAGAGGAGACCGATCCAATAAATAAAGAACTATAAGACTAATTTCCGACTAAAACTCAGATTATAAATTTTTGCTTCAGTATTGAAGAAAGATTAAAAAATACTTTAACAATTTTATCCATCCTGATCAAAATGGATTTTGCAAAGAGACAAAATTAAATAATATGAGAGTAATCTTGGATACTTTGGATTATGAGGCACATCCTGAAAAACAAATGGCTTTGATATTTTTAGATCCAGAAGCATGATTAAATATGAATTGGCGATTCATGTTTTACAGCTGGAACAGATGGGCTTTACAAAAAAAATTATTTCAAGCAATAGAGCTATAAAAGTATTGATAGAGGGGAATGACAGACTCTATTTGAAATAAGAAAAGGAACAAGACAAGGGTGCCACTGTCACTTGTTTGTTTGTGTTAACCTTGGAATTGTAAAAGAAAATATTTAGAGAAGAAAAGGATATAAAAGCGGATGAAAATTAAAAAGAAAAGAATTTAAGTTTGCACGCATTTCGCAGAATTGATTGGTTTTATATTAAAGACCATAGAAAATAGTAAACTGATAAAAAGAATAGAGTGTATATGGGAAGGTGGCAATTTTGAAAATAAACAAAGACAAAACAAAATTTTGACAAGAAATATGTTATCAAGACAAAAGGAAGACTTGGCCGATGTTTGGAAAATCCAGGTTCACAAATAAATTAAAGTACTTGGGATTACTTTGATAGCATGTAGTTCAATTAAGAGAAAAAACAAACTATATTAAACTCAACAGCAAGAGATAGCACTAGATTTGAGGCAAAATGGGAAAATTACAATTGTAATTATGAGGGAATATCAAAAATCAAGATGAATATATTTTGAATTTTTATATTTGTTTCAAACAATTCCAATTAGGGTTTTGGAAAAAATTATTTTGAAAATTTAAATTAAAGGTGTTGAATATATATGGAAAGGTAAGAAAGCGAGAAAAAAACAAAAACTTTTTGAAAGATGCTAGAAATAAGAGGATTTGGTTTGCCTAATTGGGATGTTGTTTATAAGCTATAATATCTGATGTTGTGTAAGATTTGGATAACATTAAGAAATACTAAATTGTTGACATTAGAAGTACATGATTTTTTTTGTTGGGTGGCATGCTTTTTTTTTATGTATAAAGGACGAAAAACACAGGTACTTTAGAAGACATTTTATCAGGACCTCTCTGTGGTTTAAATTTGGGAGAAGATTAAAGACAATGTTTTTGAAAATTCAGTCTGGGTATTCGACTATTGAAGCATTTTATCCTAATGTATCCAAAAAGGAACAAACAGTTTTAATATGGTGAAATATGAATGAAAAGGATGAACTTTAAATCTGTATAAAACTAAGAGGAACAAGTTAAAATAATTGGTTTCTTATGCGCAAATACATTCATGGTATGAAAAAGACTTTTAAACAAAGGTTTTTAATGAATAATTGAATTGATTTATGATAAGTTTTGACAGGTGGTAGGAAAAGTGTTGTTAAAACTGTATGGATAATTATTAAGAAATTAATTTAGAAGAACAAAAAAGAGAAACAATGTGTTTGGGAAGAAATTTTTGATTATGGGATGATTTTGAAGAAATGGCAAAAATTGTAGAGAAAAATGGGCAAAAAATTGTGGTTTCAAAATTTTAAAATACCCAATGTCAACTGCATGTAAAAGAAAATTTATAAAAAAAGATGTTTTAAGGTGCATTTTCCAACAAGAATAGCAAGAATGTTTAGAATAAGTCCGAAGTGTTGAAATAGTCATCAGATACCTGGCTCATATTACTATAATGTGGTGGATGTGTGCGGATGCTAAAAAAATATTGGACTAAAATCCACACATGGGAAAAAATGACAAAAAGCATATAGGTTGAATTAGAGATATTTTTTATTGGAATTTTACTGAAATATAACAGTTAAGAAACTGAATATTTTGAATGTAAATGTTTAATTGCGGCTAGGTTGTATTTGAAAAACTGGAAAATGAGAAAAATACAACAACAAGAGGAAATTATTAAGAAAATAGTGGAATGTGCTGAAGTGAGTAGATTGACATTTTGAAATTAGAGAACAAGAAAATAAACAATTTTTATAATTTGAGATCTATTTATAATGGTTAGACAATAAAACATGGTAATGAATACGCTAGATTTAAAAATATAATGAATATATAAAACATGTATTATTTATTATCCGACAAAATGATTTTTAGGATGATTTTGAAGATGATAATATGGATGCATTGCTATAAAACAAATTAAGTAAATATGGATTACCTTGTTAAAACAATGAATGAATGATACCGTAGTTAAATGATGATAAACAATGTATTTAGGAATATTTTGTTGGACAATACAACATATACAAATGTCATTGGTAAGTGAAGATATGGAAATGGAAGCACAAAACATTCTGGTAAAACAACCGCACACTGTTTTGTACATAATTATGGAATATGGCTTGATGTTTTTATGTTTGTTGTTCTATGTTTTTGTTTGTCTTAAAAAACAATAAAATTTTAATTAAAAAAAAGAAACAGACTTGAAAAATGCCTAAAGATATCATTGGGTATTGACTGGGGTCTCCAAACTGGAAGGAGAGGTAAGATTTTTCTCAGCAGCCATGTGGAATTTACGCCTCTTCCTGACAGTGGCTGGTGTTGAGGTGCACCTGAAATGTTTGGCGCATGCATTGATCCCCTCCTACTCACCCCTCTCTTGCTGGATCTGAAGTCCCTTTGCCCCTTTGTGTTCCTCACCTGGTCAGAGGCTCCTGGATGAAGTGGGCAGGTGTGGTCTTCTCTCTTTTCTTTGTCTATTGCTTGCAAAAACCCCAAGGCGGCACCGTGTTAAAAATGAAGTACTGCAGACTGACTCTGCCCACTGCCAGGAGTTCAATCCTGACTCAGGGTTGATTCAGCCTTCTATCCTTCCGAGCCCCGTATAATTAGGACCCTGAGGGTTGGGGGCAAGATGCCAATAACACTTCCTCATTAGAAACTGCCCAGAGAGTGATGTAAAGCATGATGGGGTACTATATAAGTCTACTGTTGTTGCTGAAAGAAGAGGCAGAGTTTTTATGGTGTGTCCCTGGAGATGACTTGCACCAGAAAAGAGAAAAAGAAAGCATCTACGTGCTTCCCATTTGGGAGTTCCTTGCTGAAAACTTTGGAACTTTAGATTAAGGGTGGGAGCTGGAAACTTGGGCTGAGTTCCACACAAAACAGAATGCCAGAGTTGGAAGGGACCTTGGAGGTCTTCTAGTCCATCCCCCTGTTCAAGCAGGAAACCCTATACCATTCCAGACAGT
>BHFT01038849.1:0-11953 GCA_004320025.1 Laticauda laticaudata
CCCAATCTCATCCGTGTGATGAGACAGCCTCAAGGAAGCATCCATTAATCATCTATCATCCTGTCTTGCCACTCCACTGCTCCAGCTGGGGAGTTGCACCAGTGTTTCAGGAGGTTGCGCTGCTTCTTCCCTTCACGTGAGGCTCTGTTGGGGCCTTGCACATCCTTCAGTGTCTATCAGGTTTCGCCCTTGCCTCCATTCCCCAGGCTCCATGTCCCCATTACCTTGTTGAGGTCCATGATCCTGTTCTGCAACACTGGGTAGCGGGTGCGCATGAGATTGTGCAGGATGCCAGCAAGCTTCCATGACGTTCCTCACGGTCTCTGGCGATGCAGCATGGTGGGTGAAGCAAGTACCTGGAACCTGTTGGCCAGGATGCCAAAAGGCGTTCTCCACACCGCCTTGCCTGGACAGCCTGTATTGAAGATCTCTCTTCACGGGTGAGTATTTTGGAGTGTGTGGCTTCATGAGGTAGTTGTGAGGAGAAGGCGTCATCCCGCACGTAAGTAGGGACATCTTGCGTGTCGTTGGCAGGGTTCTGGATCTGGGAAGCCCACGATGAGGTTGCGTTCCAGCCCACCCTTGAGGTCACTTCCGTTGTATTACTGGGCATCTGAAGATGAGCCGTTGCCTGAGCATCGATGTACATGAACTTGTAGTCAGCATCGACCATGCGAAGAGGATGATGCTGAAGAAGCCTTGTATTGTGATAAGAGACCCTGAAATTGGCTGGCGCTTTGCAGGCCACGTGCTTGCCATCGATGGCTCCAATGGTGTGGGGGAAGTTCCACCTCTGATTCCACTGCTCTGCAATTTTCTTCCATCCTTCTTCAGTGGAGGGGCACTGGAGGAGCTCCTCCTTGTATTCTTCGATGATGGCCTGCACCACTTCTCTGACCACATGCTGATGGTGTTGTGTGGCACCCTCCAGCCGTACTGCATGCTCCTGTACGTGGTCCCTGAGGCCAGGTGGCGCAAGATCAGTGCCACCTTGAGCCAGGTTCCAGGTGGGCCGGAAGTTGGTGTTTGCCTTGGTCAACCTGGGTGTCAGCCGCTGCACAACTTCGTCAAACATGGCTGGGCATCCTCATGAATTCTGGAATGCCCGAGTGTCTTCGTTCCTGAGCTCCACCATCAGCTTGTTTGTACAATCCGTCCTCTGCTCTTCTCCGATCCATCTTCGGACCCAGACGCTTCTTGGCCGCCTCTTTTTCTTCCCGTAGTAGAGTTCACAGAGCCTGTAGATGGCTTCGTACTGTTGCAGAAGGATGGTGGCTGCCAAAAGACTTTGTTACGATCCACGGTGGACATGACTGGATGCTGTGGAAGAGGAAGAGGCAGATGAAGGCTGAGAGGTCCGCACCACAGGGCTGCTGTTTTGAAAGTGAGATCCAGATGAGTTGCTCCCCCTTTTTATAGGCAGTATAGGTGTCCCTTGCATCCTCTAGGCATCCCCTATAGGCATCCTCTAGAACATCCTTATATCCGAGATAGGTCCCCTCTGCGAAGTTTTTTCCATTTCACATGTTTGTTTCCATGCTGCATCCGCTAGGCATCTTGCTGCATCCGTTCCGTGCCCGTTCCGCTTCCTCCTGCGTCCGTTTACCGCTGGAACGGATGGAATTGCGCAGATGTGCAGCAGGAAGCCTAGCGGATTAGCGAATGCGTTACAGATGCAGAACGGATGCCTAGAGGATTCTAGCGGATGCAGAATGGACGAATTGGATACATTTTCCGCTCAAAGTTTGAGCAGCTCAAAACTTTCTGAGCGGATGAAACGTCAATAAACGGATTGCTGGATGGATAGGAGAGGAAGCAAAACGTATGCAGTGAGTCAGAACGGATGCATCGCGTTAATCAACGGATGGCAAATGTTTCTCTCCGTTTTACATCCTCTTTCCATCCGTTGGTGCAGTGTGACAGGGGCTTTTTATTTTTATTTTTAAAATCTGCCTTCAAGAAAAGAAAAAGATGGTAGGGAGGTGAAAATAAAGCAGGGATGTATTTCCCCATTCATCACATCTGTCTAACTATATTGCACACAGCCCATTGCACCTCTCTGAGGGAGATGGGTGATCAAGAAATACGAAATATAAATATATAAATTGTACAGACCTCTTTGCTTTTTTCTTACGAACACACTAATATTGGTTTCTCCCTCATAAACAAAGTGCAATTAATTTTATAGCATTTCTTATTAAACCTCAAAATCATGATTATTTGTTTTCTTGAAGGGTACTTTTTAAAAAGCTTCAACATTTCCTTGCATTGATTTCTGTATTTGCTGCTATTGCTGCTGCCGCTCCTGGTGGTAGAAAAAAAATTATCAGGAAGGTGGTTTTGGCTAAATTATATCCTCATAAAAAAAATAATTAAATACTTTCCTTGGCTTCTCGCAACTATGTAATGCTACTGGTAGTAGATAAATAGGCAGGTGTTTAATTTGTACTTTCATTTTGAAAGCCTTTTCAATTTAATTTATTAATCCTTGCTATATGAAGAGAGTCTGAATTTAGGAGACAAGCAATGTGTATTTTGCATTGACAAGGAAGAATTGTTTTAACTAAACTAAATATAAGTCCTATATCTGAAACGCTCAAAGAAATAAAGGTGAAAATAAAGCTAGGAAGCCAAAATGATTCTGGAGATTACCTTTCCACTGCTAAGCTGAGTGTGTTGACTTGTAGAAGAGTCAAGTCACAGGCCTGTCAAAAGATGCAACAAGCAAGGGAGTGTTAAGCATTTTGTGTGCTCTCTCTTGCCAAAACAAATTATTCTTCCTTGCTCCTGTATCCTTGCTCAACGATTGATAGTAGGAAAGTGGCAGACCAAGTTCCTTGATACATGATTGCCATGAACCAAATTGATTTTTTATGTTCTATACCAGAGCTACAGCTCTAGACAATCCAAGTCAGTCTGTAAAATAATAGTTTACAAGCTAGGGCTCTCAATGGCTTTAACCTATTTTCAGGGTGAAATAATGAACAATTTGAAGGCATAACAGCGTTGATATGGATTGAAAAATAGGCATGTTTTCTTGTGGAGTTCTATTTTGCCTCTGTATAAGGCAATGTTATTTTTCTTTGTTTACTTATTAAAAACTAATAGATAGAAAGCTGTATAAGCCAACCTTGTTATTCCTATTTTAGAAATAAGAGCTGACAGTGTAAATAAAAGCTCATAGTGCATTATTCTCTACCAGCTGCCCTCTGCCCTTTCTTGAAATGACTACTGCTATTTTCTTCTTCCTTTCTCCTCTTCTTGCTGTATCTTGTCTTCCCTACATCCCTTCTTTTTCTTGCTCCTGTTCCTCTTCTTCCCTACCATTATTTTTTTTCCTTCCCCAGTTCTTTTCTTTTTACTTTCTTCCTATGGTTACTTAAGAGCTGGTTCCTTTGTTCCTTCTCTCCCAGAAGGAAGGAAGTGGTCAGTAGAGGAAGAAGATCTTATGTAGCTTTTTCTCTGGTAATATTACTCTAATAACTAGAGCATACAAAACATTTGCTAGACCAATACTCGAATACAGTTCATCAGTCTGGAACCCACATTACATATCTGATATTAACACAGTTGAGAAAGTCCAGAAATATTTCACAAGAAGAGTTCTCCACTCCTCTACTTGTTGCAGAATATTTTATGCCACCAGACTTGAAATTCTAGACCTAGAAAACCTAGAACTACACCGCCTTCGGTCCAATCGAAGTATAGGATATAAAACCATACATTGCAATGTACTACCTGTCAATGAATACTTCAGCTTCAACCACAACAATACAAGAGCAAACAATAGATACAAACTCAAGATTAACCACACCAAACTTGATTGCAGGAAATACAACTTCAGCAACAGAGTGGTCATTGTCTGGAATACTCTACCTGACTCTGTGGTTTCTTCCCCAAACCCCAAAAACTTTAACCTTAGACTGTCTACTATTGACCTCATCCCTTTCCTAAGAGGTCTGTAGGGGACATGCATAAGCACACCAACATGCCTACCATCCCTGTCCTATTGTTTCTTTTATATATTTTTTATTTTTCTTATATGCATCCATGTATTCATAACTATGTTTTTACTTATACCTATTATTTTGTAAGCAATTGACAACCAAATAAATAAATAAAATAAAATAAAATAAATAGAGGAAGAAGAGGCTCCACTGGACTCTTCTGAGAATTGGGAGGGGAGGGAAAATGATCCAAACCTATATTATATTTGAAAACAATTGTCCAGTGGCTCACAAGTTGTTTAGTTAAATCTAAAGCTAAATATACATTGAAAGTATTATTACTATTTGTTCCCACTTCTTGGTCTTGATTATGCAGTCCTTAGCTTGAAAATAGATGTGCATCCCTAATGTAATGTCAGCTTTCCCAGGTAGATCTGCAAGAATCACCATCAGATGTGCTAATTCTACTTTATGGTAAGGCTACATTAACAGAATCTTGCAAGTCTGAAAGTACAACTCTCCAGTCTTTTTTACAGCCTGAAAAGTTAGTTGTCAGTTTTTTCTTTTCCAATTATGCATCTCTGGACTATACCCTCTGTATCTTATGGTTCCTTAGACATCTCCTCCCTCCATCTCCCAAGGTCATTTCCACACACCACTACATATAGCTAAAGAAGAATGAACACTGGAAGCAAGAGCAATACTGAAGAAAAGCAAGAGCAAAACGAAGTACTAGATTCTAAGCTGGATTCTGGAAATAGCTGCCTAAGCAAGGTGGTTAAGCCCAACTGTCTATTATTTTCTAGTGAAGCTAATAAAATTGTTATATTGTGCAACAAGTTACAGGATGTATGAAATACTGGTAAACATTCTCCTTTTATCTATGGACCACTGGATAAAAGTACATCCTTCTAACTATGGACCACATGTTTATTAAAGGCTTTCTATTCCAACACTTCCCCCCCAGTTATTTATGCTTGATATATCCATTTCCTCCAGGTCCCATCCTTAACCCTCTTGGTCCATAAAGGGCCAATATTTCTCAAACCCCAAATCAGCACTCCTGATCATCATGAGAAATTCAGGGGGGGATCTCCAGGAGCAGCTCTAAACTATATAATAAGGGGAGGGGAATCCCTAGGCAAAGGTTCATTTAGATGAAGTGAGCTTTGTAAAGCATGGTAACATTGCTTTTGTTTTGCTTTATCTTTAGAGAGCAATTTGGCTATTTTATAAATTCATGAAGCATAATTGCTCTTCACCCATTCACCATAGCCTATTTTTCATTCAGTAGTGTTTTCTTTTTCAGTGTTTTGTTTGACTTTGCTCATAAGTTTGCAAAGTGGTATAATACATCATTTAATGTTTTCCACCCTCCTTGACTGATAGTCTGTTTGACTGTCAATCACATGATAGCGTTATAGAAAAAAAGAAAAAGGTGGACAATCAGTCATCATAAGACTCAGGTGCGTTCACCTGTGAACAACAGCAGAAGATAACAATCAAGGGTGGAATTAACAAAGATCATTTGACAGGAAAGGCCTAGACAGTAAAAGAGGATTACTTGGATAAGTGAAGCAAAGATGACAAAAGATCCTTGTGTAATGACAGAATAAATAGCATGTAATACCTCTTAATAATGACTTCCATATATATTCTCTCTTTCAAGCTGTAAACTAGACAGTTTATTGTGGTGGTGAAAGATGTTGGGCCAGAAACCAGATGATGTGAGTTCTGCCTTAGCTCAAAGCCAGCTGGGTGACCTTGGACCAGTCACTCTCCCTTTGTCTTAGGAAGAAGGCAAGGGCAAACCATGTATAAAAATGTTGCCAAGAAAACTGCATAGCCCGGGCAATCATCCAGAAGTCGAGATGGACTCAAAGGTGCACACACACACACACTCATGTATAGGTATGTGTCTTAAAAACAGTGATTTTAGAAACTTGGCAGTGAATATTAACGCATAGTAGCAATATTTCTTCTATTTGATTTTAGTAAACAGCTTAACAAAATGGATTATAAAACTACAAACTATAAAGCAAAGGCAGCAACAGGACTGTGCAAAGAACGGTGATCTACTGTAACTTCCTGGTCATCTCTTCTGGGTGGATCCTGATATTTAAGCAGATGGATCATAATCCTTTGTTAGAATCTATCATGGTTCCTCAGAACATTTCATCTTATTTTTGTATGTGTGTGTTCACATTTGGACTGTAGAAAAGCCATTTGTAGTAACCCATTCCTTTTGCTGTTTAGCACTGAATCTCATCTCTTTCACACACGCACACACACGTTTTGTCATTTTACTCATGCAATGAAATGGTGGAATATTGTAATTATATCATTTGAAGTATATTAGAGAACTAGAATGTCAGAATGAGACTTACACATCGCAAATTTGGTAAAAGTAATATAGTAATTACAACAACTATAACTCAATTATTAGATGGTAAGGAAAGAATGTGTTTTGAAGGGCAGTTAAATTATTCTGCATAGGAACTGAAAAATGGACAAGGTGTTAACTAATGGGAAGGAGAAGAATCATAACCTACCTTGACATTCAGCCCATTCCAAATACAATGATGTGTTATTAAAACATTAGTACCAATATCCATACTTTCCCCAATATGTTCTTCCTGGATCTGTTCAAATGAAGCATAAATGGTAGATAGGGAAAGTAAAGCCATAGCAGTACAAATGATCTACACTGGATTTATGCTATCTGAGAATACAGACTAAAGAAAATTGATTCTGGATTGCTTCCTTGATGATAGAGAACTAGCATTATGAACCTTCCAGAGGTCAGAAATAGTACAGTCAAAAACATGGTGCATGGGATATAATCTTTACTAATCTTTTAAGCCTACTAAGTAAATGTAAACCCCTTTTATTTTTTCTGATTCAGTTAAGCACACGTAACCTTAGATTTGTGGCCAAGGAAAAGACAAAAAGATATTTTATTTTTAACTGCTGCAGATTTGGCAGCTCTGATCAGTTAATTCAACACTATGATCCTTTAAAGACAGTGCGGTTTTTTTCCCCTTCTCAGACAAAATATGGAAAGAAAACAGAGGTCAGTTTCTTTTTGAAATAACTCCAATTAGTTGTTGGTTTTTCTTTGGGCTCTATTATTCTGTTTAAAATTTATTTATATTTAAATAAATATATTTAAAATTCTAGCTTTGTTTGCTTGTTTGTGCCTATGACAATAGAACTGAAAAGGGTGTGGATGAGCTATGTGCCCATATCCAGGTATGCATTTCCATCAATAGAACTTGGCCAATTTCTTTTACTGGTTCCAGGGAACTTCATTAAGAAAGGAAAAGGAAAGAAAACACTGGATTTTGTCATCTGGCTTTTGGGGACTTCAACCCTTTTTACCATCTCTTACTTATGAATGGCACTGCCTCATTTTTTCAATGGTTTTAATTAGAAAAAATAAAACACAGCAAAAATCAATATTTTTAATACAGAATCTGTATTTATAAGAAACTCATATGTCACAAGTAACAGGATTTCAATCCACTCGAATCATAATTTTTTTTTCCAAGGTTGAAGGACTAATGTTATGTGATTTAAAAGAATCTATTTCCTCTGTCTAGCTGCTATATTTTAGCGATATAGTTCAAAAGATTATGGATGTCTGAAAATATTAAACCTTTTCTCAAAGTTAAAAAATATAATTATTTTTATAACATAGTAACAATAGAATATTGTAAAACCATGTTTTTATAAAGCTTCATTGTATCTCCAGCAACATGATAATTTATTCATTCTTTTTTATAGAAAGATAATGGGGCTGAATACATCCAAGATATTATTTTCTACTGAATACAGATAGTCCTCGAGTTATGAATGTAATGGAGCCTGTCCATTCCATTTGTAACCCAATAATTTGTGGGAATAAACCTCATAGCTTAAATGGGATCACTCCCTCCTTTTGCCCGATAATCAAATATGAGGCTCATTAAGTACATGTGAGGTATTTCAGGGTGAGCAAGGCCTTTGGAGGGCCAAATGTTGAAAGGCCAGATCCGGCCACTCCAGGTTCCATTTCAACTTGTGTTTTGGTTAGCCGGCAGCAGGTGCATACGATGGAGGAGAGCGAGGAGGACTCAGATGAGGGGCCAGGAATGTTAGGGAGTGGACTGCTGCCTTCAGAGGTTGTGGGGGCTGGTAGCAGTGATGTGGAGGTTCCCAAGGAGCCTGTGCCAAGTGCATGTACACTCAGGATTCCTCATAGGAGAGAGCAGTTACAGCAGCACGGGAGACTTGGGAGTAAGGCTGCAAGGTAATGGTCCCTCCCTCAAGAGTATAAAAGCCAGGTTTGAAGAAGTGTTCTTTGCAGAAGGCAAAGACATTGTGAAACTCAGCCTTGTGGACATTATAGTTAATATTTGAAAACTCTTGGAAACTATTTCTTATCTGTGGGATTTTGGCAGCCTTGAACAATTTGGCAAGGCTCTTTCTTGTCAGAGCTAATTAGTTGGAAGCAGCCTTTTATCTATGAAGAAACAGAATTTGTGAATGAAACCTTAAAAGGTGGGGGCTGCTGCCTTTGTCTTGTGTTTGCTCTCTTGGAACCAGGTTAGGTCAGAACAACTTGCAATTGGCTGGGAGAAGCCTGCAAAGGGCCAAATAGAATATCGGAAGGCCAGATCCAGCCCCCGGAGGCTCCATTTCAGCCTTCAACGGCCTATATTCTCAGACATCATAAATCCAGTGTAGATTGTTTATACTACTATGGCTTAACTTTCTCTATCTACCATTGATGCTTTATTTGAACAGATCCAGGAAGAACATATTGGAGGAAAGCATGGATATTGGTGCTAATGTTTTAATAATACATCATTGTATTTGCAATGGGCTAAATGTCAAGGTAGGTTATGATTCTTCTCCTTCCCATTAACACCATGTCCATGTTTCAGTTCCAATGCAAAATAATTTAACTGCTCTTCAAAACACATTCTTTCTTTACCAACTAATAATTGAGTTATAGTTGTTATAAGTTTTAAATACACCCTTATTTTCTGTGTACCCCTCATATCGAAATGTGGATGAGAAATATCGGGAACACAACAAGTGATTTGGTGGCATGCAGAGACTGTGCTTCCTGGAAAGCAGATTGTATAAAACCAAGATTTTGATGGCCAAGTGCCATGCATTAGGGCCTTACAAAAAATGGACATAAGTTGTAAAAACAAAAGATGACAATTTTCCAAGAAGACTCATTTTTACCCTTCAATTGACTACACAATTGACTCAGTCCTTTCACTTATAAATTCCATGGACAGCAGAAAAGAGTTCACAACCTCAGAGATTCTCATAAGATATAATGTGACAAAGGATGACCTGGAGAAATATACTAAACAATGAATAAGCCCTGTATAGGAAATGCAACAGTCTGAAGATTTTTTTTAAAGGCCAAAGTTTCAATGCCGTATGCTCCTTTCTTCTCTGTGTGTACTTTTTAGTTGTGCAGAAAAAGTATTAATGTAAAACTTGCACGAGCAGATATGCAATATATTTTGAACGGCAGTTAATGGTCTTAAAGGTCAGCAGATGACAGTTGATGGGTAAACTGCTAAGTTGAACAATCACACCCAAGGGTCTTCCTTGTTAGCAATTGAGATGTTGTTGTAGTGTAATTGCAAAAGAAGTTTGAGGAGTGGCAGGAAGTTTACTTAACATTTTGAAATGTGAGAAACCCACTCTTGGCAGTAGTCATCAGTATGTGTCCAGTAGAACAGATGGTGCATTGTTATTAGCTGAAATAATTGACTGTGAGCATCACAGCTACAGCTAATTTAGTCAGGATTATTATTTCAAGCTATAGTTCCCAGTACTCTAAAAGAGGTTTTGCCAAACAGTAATTATAAATTCATGTCATCTACAAGATGTATTTTGAGTGGGGGAGAGGTGTCTGATTGGATAAAATGCGCTAAGATACTGTACTTAGAGGAACTTAAAAAAGGTTTTATGAAGGTGACAGTTTCCCTCTGTTACTGATTACAAAGTGAATGTTGTTGTTTTGCAGCTCATATCAAGGCCAATGAATAGTAGCTGGTCTAGGTCTAGGAATGTGATTACGACTGGGAAAGTCATATCATTGGAGGCATCATACACAGCCTTAACTCAAAGAACCACAATAGAAGTTCTTGATATATGCAGGAGATAGTTACCTTTCACTGCCTCAGTCAATGTATTTATCAAATTTATATTTATATGATAAATAGAAAGAAAGGGAAGATACAGAACTATGGTCTGAGATTATTCTTTCATCCTTTCTTCACAAGTAGAATAAGGAATAGCAATAGCATTTAGCAACAGCACTTAGACTTATATATCACTTTACAGCACTCTCTAAGCAGTTTATAGAGTCAGCATATTGCTCCCAAGAATTTGACCTCAGAAGAATGTCAGGCTGAGTCAATCTTGAGCTGGTGAGGATTGAACCCCTGGCAGCCAGTAGAATTAGCCTGCTATTCTAACTACAGCATTCTAACTAAAGAGCCACCATGGCTCTTTATCCCACTTGAAACAGTGCCTCTCATCAGCTTTTTTTCTCTACAATCACCTTCATTTGATAATAATAGGAGTGGTGTGGTAGCCTAGACATGAAACTCTTGCCTCACAATCAAGAGGCTGTGAATTTGATTCTAGGTGGAGGCATATATTTTTCTCTCTGGGCACTATGAGAATATTTCTGCTGAACAAAACTCCACATTGGTGACAGGAAGGGCATCCAGCCATTAAACACTCTGCTTGCTCCATTTAATTGCCCAGACTCCAACCTGCAAGGGATTATGGGGCTCTTAAAAGAAGATGATGATGACCTTCATTTAATAATTATAAAGACAAGTATCAATGGCAGTGATAATATTTCCAAATGATTCACATTCTGCCATAGAGATAGATGGAAGCACAGAATAAAAGTTAGACATGGGATATAAATATAATGACACAGGAAAGTAGATGTAGGATGGCCTGGAAAAACACACTATTTTCCATTTATAATCAAAAGTCTTTAATGCTGGGTAACCTGATTACAAACAAGCTAAATTACAACTGTTAATCAAAGTTAGCTTTAGTTTATTGACTACAGTAGTCTTGACTGGTTGCATATAACATATCAGGCCAAACCAAATAAGGGATATTGTTAGCATACAGCAAATATATTGTAAGAATAATACAATCGGAAAGATGAATGCTGGAATCAAAATTAGAAGTCAAAACTAGTCATGTGAGTTACAGCTGGCAATACTCTATTTGAAAGGGAAAAATCAGAGGAAATGTTAGATATTTAGAAGAAAAAGTCAATGTCAACCATCATACATAATTAGCTCACAGTTATTGATGAAAGGACTGAAAATGATAGTTTTTTTTTTCTTGAGCTCCAGAAAATATAAAGATAGTGTGGAAGAATAGTAAAGAAAGATATTAATCCTAAAACGAGGGCAATGACAATTGTTGACAAGACCATGAAGAAATACCATTCAGTGACAACCAGTTGTTTATAATAGTGCTCTTTTCAACCGGAAACTGGAACTACTGAGAGGCTAAAATGAGCAAAGTCAAAAACAAAGGGTCTGAAATCAAACTGACCCATTACAATAATAATTATGCACAACGTCAACACCTTTTCTGTTGAGAAATGAATGGCTCTTAGTTGCAATGGATGAGTAAAGAAAAAGAAATAAAATTTGAACTGTGGATATGACATGACTATTATTTGAATTTTACAGTTTGCAGAACCTCCTACAGTTTTCTTTACAATTGAAGCTTTTAATGTTTGAATTTTAAAAAGTGTCAGTGGATTGCCTTTGAATCAAAACCTGTAAACTTTTATCCTTCTATTGGTCAGTATTAGTACTGATGGACACTGAGAAAAGAGAAAAAAGGATAGATGTCATTCAATTGTATATTTAGAGATAGTTATTAAGAGTACCATGGACTGTGGGATGAACCAAACAATCTTAAGCCACTGTCACACTGCACCAATGGAT
>BHFT01038850.1:0-27738 GCA_004320025.1 Laticauda laticaudata
AGAAAGGAATGAGATAATTAAAAGCAAGATTGAGAAAACTAAGGGAAGGGAAAAATTATTGAGAAAATGTTAAAATAGTAATAAGATATGGAATAAAACACAAAGATGAATATGAAATTGTGTTTGTGTCTGTATGGAGAAGTGATAACCCAGGACCATGCTATTCTTAAAAAAAGATATTTTATTTGTATTATGTTTTGTGAAAACCCAAATAAATTTTTACAAAAAAACCCCAAAAACAATACAAGAACATACAATAGATACAAACTCAAGGTTAACCGCACTAAATTTGATTGCAAGAAATACGACTTCAGCAACAGAATGGTCAATGTCTGGAATACTCTTCCTGATTCTGTGGTTTCTTCCTCAAACCCCAAAAACTTTAACCTTAGATTGTCTACTATTGATCTCACCCCTTTCCTAAGAGTTCTGTAGGGGGTGTGCATAAGTGCACCAATGTGCCTACCATCCCTGTCCAATTGTTTCTTTTTATTTTTCTTATATGTATTCATTTCATGCATTCATAACTATGTTTTTACTTATACCTGCTATCTTATAATCACTTGACAAATAAATAAATAAATAAAAAATCAAGGAAGCCCTCAGAACCAGGTTTGGAATTCTACCAGTTCTGTCTCGTTCTACAGAACTGGTAGCTCTGAAGAGCAGCAGACACAGAACCGGTTCTGTGTCTGCTGATGTTTTGGCCCTCCTGCCCTCCTGGGCTCTTACCTGTCCTTTGTTTCCTGCTTTTTCAACTGCAGCAACTTTGCATGGCACAGCTGCAGTTGAAAAAGCAGGAAAAAAGGGCTTTTCCAACCTCTGCACACCCGCACACTGCACTACTCAGCTGTCCGGGCAGCTCAGCAAGTTGTAAATTGCACTCGTGCAACTCACGTGACTTATGAATGCACGTACAACACAGAGCAACAGAACAGGTAATTATACCAGTTGGATCCCTGCTCAGAACATGTGGCTATCCCAAGTGGGCCTTCATCAAATCTCAAAAAAGACCCTGCAGGAGTTCCTCTGTAACAGACAATGACGAGAACAATAAATGAAGCAACATTGTCATTCTGTGCGCTGAAGGCATATTGGAAAAGCTCAGGAGGATCTTCAGCCAACATAACATTTCAAACATTTCAAATCTGAACACTTCAAACCCCCAAATACACTAAGGCAGAAGCTTGTCCACCCTAAGGATAAACACCCAGATACAAACTGAACTACATGGTATATGCAGTATAATGCAGTGAGCCATGTGTAGATGTGTACAGTGGGGAAACAAAACAACCACTTCATAAACACATAGCACAATATAGGGGAACAAAGCCATCAGAGCTAGATTCAGCAGTCTCTCTGCATTTAAAGGACACAGGGCACTCTTTTGAGGACAACAAAGTCCACATTTTGGATAGAGAGGATCGCTGATTTGAAAGAGTGGTTAAAGAGGCCATGTCAAAATTGAACAGCCCTCTCTCAACAGAGGGGGAGGGATATGACATCTCCAATCTACAACACATTCCTTTCAACAGTTCCAAGAAGGCTTCACATCAATTTGCATCCCTCAGGTGACCCTGATGACACAGATAAACCTCCAGATGACCTTAAAGATCCACTAAAAGAATGCAAATGACCAGCTATCTGCAAAGGGTAAAAATCCTTCCATTTTCCACTATCTGTCAGAGCTGAAGACGCTTCTTGGATGAGAAGTGAAACATCTTCAAAGAAAAACCAGAAAGTCCAGTTGCCTCTTGAAAAAAGCATCTTTGGGAAAATCATGATCTGGATGACTGAGAATCTCCATAGATATTTTACAATACTTCATTCCATTTATGAAAATAATTAGTACAGGGTTGTTGCTTGTTTTTCTGGTACAAAATATAAATAGTGTAATACTACATTCTATTGAGTAAAAGGGGAAAATTGTGTTCAGTACAATAAAATCAGTTTGCATGGATACTAGTTTCTTTTAGAGCAGGTTAATGGCAAGTGCCCCTGTACTATGTAGTTAACTGTGCACACACTCTACCCATCCGGAGTCAGTAATGATGCCCAGTCTGACCTTATTTCTCCTAGACTCAGTTGCCTTTCAATACATAGTCTGAGTTCCTTCTTTGCCACTACTTCCAGATTCCTGAGGAAAATTCTAGATAATGACTTCCACTATTATTGTGTCTCCATCCACTAGAAAACCTAGTATTTACATTTCTCTCCTGTTTCGTGGATATTTATTTCTAGTTAGGACAGGAAACCATGTTAGTTTTTTAAAAAAAATACATTTTATTGAATAAACATTAAAAACAATTGAACACAGTGCGACTTTCTTGGCCATCATTTTGGCCATACAAGCTATAGTATTGTTATATAACAGTTAATTTCCTTTTTCCCTTATGTTATTAGCATAATGCTAGCTGCATGAAACCATGTTAGTTTCGTACTTTTTGGAAACACAAATTCAAATAAATATTTATCTTTCTTTATGTCTTCCTGACATTTTACCAGCATGGGCTGATTGCAAATTGGATCCCATCCATAAAGTTCTCTTCTACTTACAAAGAGCATTTCCTACATCAGTGTATGACATTTTCTTATATCTGCAATTGGGAATATGCAAGAAAACCACCAACATGGTTTGGAAAAAGGGCTGATAGGGAGGGACCTGTTCTCAATTTTTCTTGTTTTAAATAACAGACAAATACACAAGTATTATCTACAACAGGGCTGTCAAACTCCCGGCCAGTGGGATGGATGCATCATGCACTGGCCATGCCTATGTTCAGTTTAGTGAAGGGGAAAAAAGTCCTGATACATCACATGACAACACCGTGGTGACATGAGTTTGACACCCCTGATTTACACTAAAGGCAATTCAATGTCATCACCATTTCCTCAACCCTCAGTTTCTAAAAAAATGCCTGAAAGCATTTTCATTATTACCAAATCTTGAAAGTAATGAGCCAATCAGAGTTCTCTGCACTATCTGATCAGTTGGAGAATGCAAAAGGTATCATTCAATTCATGACTCTTTCATTCATTGTTTGCCAATATCTCAAAAAGAAAAAAAAGCAGTAGCAGCAACTTGGGATTGTTGGGCTCCAAAGTTACCATTCTTTAAGCAGATGACTGCTTTATGGGATGGAAAAGGGTCCTACAAGACAGTCTGAGATAAGAGTTCCTTCCAAAGGAAAGGAATGGGCTCAATGGATTAAGTGAGGCAATGGAATAGATAGGTGTAGCCTTGATTTGGAGTGGTATCAAGTTTCCATGCAGAAGTGCCTCTGTGGAACACAGAACAGTTTGTGGGAGCTGCAGAAATGAGTCCTGTTTCATCATTGAGAACTCTCACACAACACAACTCTGCTGGAAATTCAGGCTGGCTTTGAAGAGATTGAAGCTTTTAACTCCAAGGAAAGAGCAGAGACAAGAAGCAAAGATCAAGAAAGTTAGATATCAGGAACCAACAGCTGTTTGGCATAGATTGTGGTTGCTCTTGGTTTGGAGGTGACATGTTCTCTCTGTCTGCAGGCTGATGATTAATCACTTGTGTCAGCCTCTAATCCTATTCAGGGGAAGACAAACACAGTGGCATTTAGCCACACCTTTAGCTCAAGTAATTAGCAAATTTATATCAGCTGGGAACATTGTGACAAAGGTTGGCCCACAGGGCTGTTGAAAAAGCAACCACCATGGTCAATCTCTAATGATCTTTTGTCTTCACATGTTTGGCCTCAAAACAGCCTTCAAGATTTCCTTGTTCTACTGCCTGGGGGACCATATTCTGTTCTTGATTAAAGCAATACATTCTCTTCTGTACAATGCATGAATGCTTGCATAGGAGTAGATTTCCTATACTTGTATTCACACGAAATCAGCCCAAAATCTACCTGATCTGTAGAAATCAGAAGCTGAATTTCCACCAACATATTTGATGAGATTAGCTATACCAATATTCTGCAAATATTTTATAAAAGAAAAAAAACTAATTTGAATAGCAAATATTTATATTCCTTCAGAATCTTAATTTTTAAATGTACAAGTCACAATACTTACATTGCAGGGAGAATAAACGAACGTATAACCTAACATTCTTTCTACTTATAGATGTGTTTTTTGTAAAGCTCTCTTGCTCTTTAAGTGCTCAATTTCATATTCATGATAATTTTAATGGGAATTTTTTAGGATAATAAGATAAAGTACACAAATTTAAATGTGTTAAATCATGCTTATGACTTTATAAAAATGAAATACTATTCACTGATGGTGTTCACAGGAAGTGGGTCAAAAGTTAACAGAAACACTGAGGCAAAAGAAAGCCATATCCTTTGTACACATATCAGTGTTGTGTATATGCATAAAAAGAATAGGGCTTGATTTCAATGGTGTTTCTGTCATGTTGCCTTTTGGGGCTTTCCTCAAGATTGCTGCTGGACTCCACATTTTCAAAAAGGCAAAAACAGTGGCTTTAGTACAGATTGGCTGTTTAATCTGTACACTGGGTCAAGATAGTTTTTTTTAATAAAGGTCTTTTTATCACTTCTTTTAAGCAGACAGGAACAAATCCCACCCTTAGGGAGATATTAATTGCCTCTCTCAACCATGGGATCTGTCAAATCTTGGCCAATTTATTTAGCCAGAAGGTAAAGCCTTAACCAATAAAGTGGAAGGTCTTATCTTTCCACATATTGTTTTTGTCTCTTTAAGATCTATGAGAAGAACAGGACAGTTGTCAAGGTTACGATTCTGTGACCTGCCTCAACACTAGTCCAAACTGAGGTGAATCCAATTAACTTTGTCTGCAAAGGGCAATGAACATTGATCATAGCAAATCTGCAACTGTCTGGTTCCGTTCCCCCATCATCATGCTGAGAGTGGAAGATGATCAAAGATTTGACTTTTAGCTCAGGTAAGATAAAGGAAGAAGTTAGTTTTCATAATATGTTCCAAATAGAAGTGGAGTTAATAGAGAAGAATATTAAGTAGAAGGTAAATAAGCCAATAGAGGCAAGAGTATTTATAGCAGAAAAGATCGGGAAGTCACAAATACAGTGGCTGGCTATCACTTCCTTTCCTCAGCCAAGGGGATCTGGTTTTCCCATAATGCCAGCATTTTGAGTGGTGGTATTGATAAAGGCACAAAAAAATTATTCTGAATAAAAAATACAAACTATCAGGTCAGTACCTGGAGAACAACCAAGTGGACAATAGATTCAAATAGATTAACTACAGTCCACTACCAAACAGGAGACTTAACAGAGTATGCAAAACATTGCACAATAGCCTTAATTTTACACACTATCATGATAATGTTTACAACCATCAAATAAAGTAGTCCTACATAAAAAAGAGATACCAGATATTCAAACTAGCTTTAGGAAAAATACTACTGTTGATGTGTGCTCGATAACTGAGGAAGCCAAAGAATACCAAAAAGAAGACTGTATGTGTTTCTTTGATTATAGAAAACCTTTGGTTGTGCCAACCCTGTCAAGCTGTACTTTAATGTGCCTTAAAAATGGGAATCCTGGAACATCTCATTATGCTCATGAGAAGCCTATATACAGATCAGGAAGCCACTGTATGGACAGAATATGGTGAAACAGACTCCACGTTGGCAAAGGAGTGAAACAAGGCTGAATACTCTCCCCTTATTCATTCAACCTAAATGTGAAAATATTTTAAGGGAAGCTGAATTGGAAGATGTGTTTTAAAATTGGGGGAAGAAACATCAATAATCTGATGCTGATAATACTACTCTGACAGACAAAGTGCAAAAGATCTGCACGCTCTAGTAATAAAAATAGAGTAACATGGAAAAATGGGACCAAACTAAAGACAACAAGCAGCCCTAGACCTGACAATGAAGATATTGAAATGGTAGATAGCTTCTGCCTTTCAGAATCAACCATTAACAGAAAGGAAGAAGTTAAGAAATAAGTCATAGACTTGGTAGAGTAGTCATGGTGATATTGTAAAAGCTATTCAGATGTCAGGACAGGACTATGCCTATAAAAGTAGGAATAGTGCAGACAGTGGTATTCTCTGTGACACTCTATGGAAGGGAAAGTTGGGTTTTGAAGAAGTAAGATAGCAAAAGTATTGATTCTTTTGAAATTTGATGTTGGAGAAAACTCCTGAGAATATCATGGATATCCAAGAAAAAAATAGAACAAATCAACCCAGACTTCTCACTCAAGGAACAAATGATTAGGCTCAGATTATTCCACTTTGGACACATGAAAAGAATTGGCTCTTTGGAGAACAATAAGTAACAAGGTGAATGGATGCTATAGTGGTAATACATACACTATTGGAAGACTTAAAGGCTAGGAAATGATCAATCTGATGAAATATTTATTAAACAAAGAGTTTTATTCAGAATTTGAAAAACAATTGATTTGTCTTAGACTCAAAATCAAAACATGAAAAACATTTTGGAAATTTGGGGTTGCAATATAAATTAACAAGTATATATTTTTCTTTTTGATGGAGTTAGATGCAATTTATTAGCTTCTTATAACCATCTAAGAGAGCCAGTTTGGTGTAGTGGTTAAGGCATGACTCCTAGTTTCGATTTAGGCATGAAATCAGTTGAGTGAACTTGGATAGATTTTTCTTTCTCAATCCTAGAAAGTGGGCAATGGCAAGCCATTTCTGAAATCTTGCCAAGAAATCTGCAAGAATTGCATATTGCCAGGAGTCCACACTGACTAGAAGGCACAGTAATGAAAATAATAATTGGTGACTTGAGTGCAATCCCAAAACAATTGGAGCACTACTTGAACACCATTGGCATTGACAAATTCACCATCACTCAATTGCAAAGGGCAATTGCGATGAAATGGTCTATAGCAGGGATCCCTTTCCGGCTTTTGGGGGGGAGGGGAATGGTTCCATGCAAGTGGTGGGTGCACCTGCTTGCACTTGCAGCTCCATTTATAATGCCTTTGCCATTTGTGTAAATGAAGCTTCCCAAGTGAGAGCCTGCTGCTTGAGCAAATGGAGTTTTCCACACAAATTTGAGCACCCACTGCTTGCACAAATGGAGCTTCCTGCACGGGTGTGTGTGCCTCTCACTCACGCAAATGGAGCTTCCCGTGCAACCACTCATGAAAATGGAGCTGTGCATGCTCGCCTGCCACTTGTCCAGCCTGGTTTCAGACAAGCCGGGCCATGGCTCAGGGGTTGGGTCTATAGGATATAAATAGCATAGAAAGCAATATTGGAAAAAATTAATGAAGGCAGGCATAGGAAAGACAAACAGTTTAAGGGGCTTTTGTGTTCTGTTGACCCAAATCACAGAAAATGTAACAGGACATGGATGGATGATGAAACAAAGGCTGATGGAGATAAAATTGCTTAAACCTCTTTCACTTTCGATTTAATGTTTTATTAGACTATTTTTGTGTATCAGCAGTGTACACCAACTCATATACTTTTGTGATGAAGTACAGGAATAATTTAAGTGGATAAATAATCCAGCATTTTCCAAGCAATTATATTTGAGAAGAGAGAGAGAGAGAGAGAATATGAATTTTAGTATGTTTCCTGTTTTGTGTCTGTTCTTCTCCAAAGCCACTAGAGGTCCTGTTGCCATTTCTGTGCATTTTTGTTTACTGGCTTTCCATGGTTGCCAAGGAAATATCCTGTAGTTACAGAAGTCATTAACCATTTTCTTGTCCTGCCAGCTTGCGGGGAAACAGGTTAAGGACTTAGACAGGCAAAAGATATAAAATGTTTACTGCAATTAAACAATTGAAATTCCATTATAGATACTTTGCACTTCCATTATTAGTGAGAATTACAATAATGCTGTTTGTAAACTGGGGAGTACTATCCCAGTCTGGAAATTAACTTGAAATCGGCTAACTTAAATTTTGGGGGTATTGCCTGCTTTTTATGCAAAATAAGTTTCTTTGGAATAATGCTATATGCCTCCCTTCCTCACACACCTCCCCAAAAGGGAATTTACTGATTTCGAAATATTTTTCTCCCAAACATTTTTTTGTATCAAAATATACATAGTTCTACTGATTTTATAATGTTGGTTTGGTCATGAATACCAGGCTGTCAAACAATATTGGTTTGAATAAAAATATGCTATAATAAAAGTGCGCTATTTGGAAGCAATGTATTGGTCCCATGAAAACTTCTTTGAGTGAGGGAAATATACTGAATACAATAGAAATTTATTTGTTTGGAGAAATTTATTTTTTGAAAAAAAATGCATAGCAAGTTGTTTTTTCCACTTACAATTCCTTCAGCTTCTTAAAGTTGTGTCTAGATCATAGCACGCAAGTGCAGTAGAACTGTGTTAATTTTGTTTATTCATTCATATCTCTTCTGTCTTATACCTTGTTTCATGGTTAAATAATGATTATGTTGCACTTTAAACTCAAAGTGAACCTTTAACACTGTAGCCCATTTTGAATTAAGAATAACATAATAACATTCTGAACAAAGGCCAGTAGAAATCTGTACTTGTGATTTGTACATTTACTCCAACTGTTGTAGGTTAGTTGTATATCAGACTTCATAGAGAGTTAATTTTGCAAATGTACTTTATCTTTGGTCATTGGCACTGGGATAAGAGAAGTAGCAGAAGAAGAGAAAGGAAATCTAGATCTTTTTGTATGAGGAGATGATGGTTACAGAATGATAGGACCGTGGAGACAGCTACTTGTAGTATAGATTATCTGATATATGTAAGATAAGAATTTAATAGATCTAGTGTGCACCTTGCTCTCTACCATTTTGCCATGCAAATGAGCTGGTTCTACTCCAGCAGGTATCTGCATTTCCAATGACCCCAGGGCAAGAATAGTATTAAAAAAAGGAGAGATGGTTACAATAAAAATCAGTGTTTGCATTTCCTTCTTTACAAGAATTGTTAGTTGCTCTGGATACTGAGATCCAATGTCAGGCAGAGCTCCATTCAAAATCCAGGAAAGAAATACTTAGACTCTTTAGTTTAGAGAAAAGACATCTTTTACTGAAAGTGAAGTGGTAGCAACCAAAGAATTCTGAATCTGAGAAATTAGGCGCGCAATTCACATATACACAGTGATGGAAATGTTCCCACCCCCAATAGTTCAGATGACACTTCCAATTAGAAGTTGTGAATATGATCATGTGGGCATCTTCAGGTGATGATGAGGCCTCTGTCCGTTGACCTTGGCATATTTTGATAACGGGTTGCAGTTGCGCAGAGAAAAGAAAGCTAAGCGAGAAATAGAAACCTAACTCTATTGTATGCTTCCCCCCCCCATTTACACAACAGAAGAATTTAACACCTCCAGCTCACTTCCCAGACTTTCCCTTCTTCCCCCCGTTACTTATGGCAGTCGAAAGATGCAAAGCAATAGTAGAAGATCTTGAAGGCTGACATCCACATTGTTCTTGTGAAAATCAACAGACATAATTACAGTTTTGCAATGTTGTCATTATTATTTCCAAAACATCTCAAATGTGTAAAGTCTATCAAGCTCACACTTATGAGGAAAGGAATAATTCACTACAATTCCTGCTTAGTTTACATGTGGTGAGGGTGAAGGGGAATAGAGGATGAGGAGAAATAAATATTCTGAGATTTTTCATGTGTGATTAGCCTAGTATCAGCCCTGGATTGATTTGAATCAAATCAGCTCATTGTTACCACATATTCCCAGTCATATTGCCTCATTTTAGGCAAGAGTGGGTATAGAACTATAGGTCATTACTTAAGGGTTGATTTTGCCTCTACATATGAGGAGTACCATTGAGAAATTTAGTGCTTTAAAAGCTAAGATGCTTTTCACATTTCAACCAAAGAAATACTAGTTTTTAAACACAAGCTAAAATTTAAATCTGAGTGTATAAGCTTTATTATAAACTATGGGATTTCCAAAGCTATGTTGTTACAGAGACTGAAGAAGTGCAATTAAGTCTTGACTGAATGTTTGTGGCATAATGACAAAATAGAGAAGGTTAATAAAATCAGAAACTCCAGTTGCCAAATTGGGAAATGTATTCTTTGATTGCATGTCTGCTATCAAGATACAGGTGGGGAATCAAGACTACACTGATAATACAATAATACACACAAATGCAGGGAAAAAAGAGGAGGATAAGATGTGAGAAAAGGGAACAAGCTGCACTGCAGCTAAAAGGCTTAATAAAGCACAATCTAAATACATATTTCTTAGAAATAAATCACCATTTTAAAAAAAGTTAGTATGTTTGTATTTCTACTGGGTTATTTCCAAATAAGTGGGATCACAGACTTACTGATATAAATTGTAATAAGCAGTCTAGCTATTTTGTTCATAGATTCATTAATCACTATATTATGTACACATGGTACATTGTATAAATAAAATATATAACTGTTAACAATTGTCTGTTGATCATGATTCTGGACACTGAGTAATTTTACTAGAGGAGCTGCAGGACAAGTAGCTGAATTAGTCTCTTCAGCAAGGCCAACAAAGAAACCAGTGGCATCTTAAAGAGTCACAAGCGTATGAATATAAAGGTTTTTGCAGATCTTAGTCCATTTCATCATCTAAATAAAATATAGTCCTGAGAAGAGAAAAAGAATAAAACAAGACATGAAAGACGAGGAAAGACTTCCCACAGTGTTAAACATAATATAGTTTGTTTGCTTAGTATATTATATGAACCTAGCCTCTGTGTTTGTAAATCATAATTTATGATGTAGACCCTGCCATTTGTTATTGACTACATATGCAAACCATGGCTTCATACAATATTCAAATCAAGTTAGTGGAAATTATCTATAGTGGTCCTGAACAAATAAATAGGTGTGAATTAAAAATTCTTGCACTGATTAAAATAGTTACTAAGCCAAAAAAGATTAATCTGTAGGTTGTGGAATCACTCTTCTTTGAATATCAATAGGCAAGTGTTATAATTTTAACTAAAGAACATGTACCCCCCTGGATCATTATTTCAAAGACATTTTATTATCTAAACAGAAAAACAGAATAACCATGGGCAGCAAAAAAAAACCAAAAACCTAACAAACAAACATTGGGAGCAGAAGAAACTTACAACTTCCTGCCAGCTTCCTCATTGAGTTTTCTTGTAGAAAGCTGGCAGTGACCATTGAAAACCAATCAGCCTGCCTGCCAACTTCCTTATTTACTTTGCTATGGGAAGCTTACAGGGATAGGAATGATGCATGGGGATGCAAAAGGGTTTATCATAGATGTAGTATGCATTGGAGATGGCACATGAGAATATAGTGCAAGTTGGGGAGGATGCACAAGAGTATGTCATGGGTTGGGGATGCCATAGTGGTGCAGCCTATGCCAGTAAGGGTGTGAGGAGATGCATAGTGGTAGACAACAACCTTCTTGCTTGTTTCCTCAGTGACTTGTAGAGAAGCTCTCATGAAATGTTGGAAATAGGAATCATATGACCATGACTGACTTGGCCCTAAAGCAGCAACAATGTAGTGGCACTGAAATAGCCACAACTTTCCCAAATTTTATTCCTAAGGAAGTCATGAATCCCAGAATTCTGTAAGTTAACCTGTCTGAGGTTCAATAATTGTTGTCCCATGACACACTATTTTTGCCCAACTGCATGTTAAAACAGATATGAGAGCTTTAGTATAAAGATTGTATTGTGGCTGGCAAGAATAAATAAGAGTCCTTTGGTCCTAACATATTACACTCTTCTGGAAACAAAGATTATAAACTGAAAATAAAAAGCATAAAAAACAGTGCAACAGCTATTGGGTGGAACCAATCATAGCCCTATATTCATTGTTTTGGCCCAAATGTTCTTTCCCACTTGTGGAGTCTAAATCTGTTGGAAATTCTGTATTTCAAATCTTCTTTAATAAGCCTTCTTTAACTTTGCATTTTCTAGCCTGTAGTTCTGAAATTCCCTCCCAGCATGTTTTGTTTATTTATTAAAACTTTTTGTATACTGTTTGTCAGATTTATTCTCAGTGGCTTACCTCAAAAGTATTTAACTTTGGAAGTCTTGATTAAAGAGATCATGAACAATTCCTATCTTTTATAGACCATCTTCTGCTGTGCTTTGCCCTTTAATGACACACAAAATCTGTCTCCAAAGGCAAACACCTCACTCTGTTTCCTGGCAAGGCCATTGTTCGGCCTTATTCCTATCAGGTAGCTGCATTCAGGGATAAAATGAATACAACATTAAAACTTATAATGCTGCCTTAGACAGGATTAGGAGAAAAGCCACCGTGGCATCACCTGAAATCCACCTAGCACATTTTTCATGTAAAGCAATCAACACATGTTTGCAGTGGGCTTTGCTTTCATTACAGGCCAGCTCTGCTATTTAATCAGCTTTCAGATTCCTTCTGTTTGCACAAAAAGCTGCTAACCCAGATTAAAGAGGAAGAGGCTGCCTAAGAAATGTCAGTGGCATACTGCCATTGCAAACATGAACCAGCTAGAGCAATGGGGAAAAGGTTCTCTCTGATTAATGTTAATAAAGCATAACAGCTGTGCTTTTGATGATCACCTTGCTTAAGAAAACTAAAGAAAAGGAACATTACACAGAAAAGAAAAATAAATGGTATATATGGCATTGACTAATCATGTCATCAGAGAAGAATTGAAAGCAAATCTTTGTTTTGAATGAGCCACAAGCCTAAAAACATACAATCCATTTTAGCATTCTCTTTTAGCTCTCTTGTAAGGTTAGCTGACAGAGAAAAAAATACAAGTCCATACCTTTGTTTTCCTAACCTGAAAAGTTGAAAACCTTCATTTATGTTTGAATTCAGCCCCCAATCACTTTTGGCCATGCTGGATGAGAATTATGGAGAATGAAGTCTTTCATAGCTAAAGGCACTAGATGATGGAAGGCTCATTCACATTCACCTGAAATGATTCAGGCTAGAAAGACAATTCTCTCCATTTGAATTTTTCTGTGAAAGATTCTAAATTATTTGATATATTGGCAATGATTTAGCAACAGTATAACCCCCCTCCTTTTAGGGTATTATAAATGAAAATATGTGTGCATAAAATTATAGAACAAAGAAAGAAACAGGACATTCTGTGATATTTTTGTGGGAATTTATCAATATGCCTATCTACTAGTATAACACAAAAAAGCAATTAAAATGTAAAATATACTTTATACCAACATACTCAAAATAGTATTATCTACCAATTAATCCACAAAATCTGCAAAATTTTGTTAATACATCTGTGACTCTTTAAGATTGAATGTGCTGATGGAAATTCTCTGACTTAAAAGTCAGAAAGGTTAAACATAGTTTGTCTACATAAAACAGGGAAAATCCTCACCTATCTAGATACCAACTTATCTATATTTTTACTGGGTGCTGGAGAATAACTACAACTATGAGATATGGCACGCCCTTCAGAAAATTACTGAGTATACTATATAGGAAGAATCTACAAATTAGACATTCAAGGAAGCTGTCTCTGTGTGTTGATTGGTCCATTTTTGTATATTTTATACATAAGTGTGAGAAAAAGATAGAAAATAATTGCAAAAAAGTAATACTTTTTCATTTTAGATTTATGTCATTTAGACTTCTGTACTCCTGGCAAACAACTTTTGATCAGCAGAGCAATTTCTTACCTCAGCTGCATAGTTTGGACATATCTATATGCTCAGCAGCCAATCAGAGACAAAACATTTGTTGTGCAGTTAGCACATCAAACCAATAAACACCTCTCTAACATCCAGGGCAACATATTCAATACTTATCCATCATGCTGTGGCATATGGATGATGCCCCACTTCAACTATATATAGAAGAAGCCAATTTGCACACAGCAGTGTCAGCATACCTCTACAGCAACTATGTGGTCCAATGCATATGCAAAACAAGACACAACTCAACAAATCATCAGAGTTACTTCCCCAAAATGAATCTCTCTCAGAAGCCCTATTATTGACCTGGTCCACAGATCCTTGTAAATATGAATAGAGATTTCTTTATTCTTTTCAAAATCTAGCATCAAGAATACTTGATAAAAAGAAAAAGAGGAGCACTCCTCAGATTGGAGCATCTCATCAAAATACTAAGAAATGAATGTCTAGAAAAAGTTGGGCTACTTTGAAAAAAATATTCAAATATCAGTGCATCTACCATAAAAAAGGGAAATGTAGCACTTGACAGTGGATGCCATAATGTCAACTTTATTTGGGCAAAAAACCCTTATGGCTTTCCTTATAATTTAATATGATACATCACTAATAAAAATCAGAAAATCAGGGGACCACCTGCTCTTGAATTTGCAATACTTCTTGCAAAGCTTTCCATTATAATTAAAATGTTTTGTTCTCTTCCTCAGAATATTTCTACTCATTTTTTCTGGCATTTCTTTCAGCATTTAAAAACTGCAATTACATTGTCTCTCATTTTTTATACACATAACAAATTATTTCTTTCTTCCATTCCTCTATGTGCTGTCATTACTCTCATAAAACATTATTATGACACCAGCATATCAGCCTCCTTCTTGAGCTGAAATGACCAGAACTGGACCAACACACTCCATGAGATCTAGTCATTCCTGAAAGGAACAATGATTTAATATTAAACAGAACATAAGATTGACTTTAGTGAATTGATATACCCATAATGATGAAATATATATGTTCGTTGCAAGCTTTCCAACTCAGAATAAAGCTGAAAGAAACCCAGTCTGGAGGGTCAGAAAGCTATTGAATTCCAGGAATGAGTGGTCAATCTTACTGTAAGATAACTTTGTATGTTCTGAAATCAGTTCTACATGTCTGTGGAGTTTTCTTCAATTTCTAACAAACAGAGGAAGGTAAGGGGATTATTCTGTCCAACTCACTTAAAGCAAGGGTACTATGCTACCACATGGCTTTCTGCTACCCAAGAGAGCTCTGCAAGGAAAAAAGCCAAGCGAGACATAACCTAATCATTTTAAATGCTCCCTTAAGACTGTGGCAATAGCAAATGCACTGCATCACATGCTAATTTTTTAGCTAATCCTCTGCTAATTTATTTTATCAAATTAAAAAGATGGCATTTTGTAAACACCAGGGACATTCCATTCTTAGAATCCCAACAGAAAACCACATGAACCATTTGTAAAGAGGACTTTCCTGCCAAGAATATAAAATTAATAAAGTAGGATTAAGTAGAGATAGGATTTTAACTGATTCCTTAATTCCAGTGAATAATTAATGATGGCAATTCATGATGCGGTTCTGAATTCATTCCACATTTGAATAATAAACAGTGAAGGCCACTTTTTAGACCCCCCCCCCTCCAATAAAAATCCTTTTCTATTGAGTGGCTAAAGTGTCAAGAAGAAACATAACAGTCATCATCAGTGCAGGTGTCCTGCCAATTATATAAAGGTTAAAATTATAATCCAATTGTGTAAGATTAGTATTGCTACAATTGTTATTAAAATTATATATAAATGGATTAAGTATTCTAGCAGACATCCTCATTGTTATATAAACATGGGAAAATAATCCACCATCAAGTGGCTTCTAATCTGAGGAAACAGAGAAGCCAAAAATCTTACTTTTGTTTTTAAAGCTTAAAATTTCTTTCTGTCTATCTATCTTTATTAAAGCTGGGACATGCTGCCCACATAAATTCCTGTCACTTTTTTCCTCCCATAATGGCAAATCTGAGGTTCAGTGACCTACTACATTATAACTGGCGGTCAGCATGGGTTTGTTAAAAACAGATGATGCCAAACCAATCTTATTTCATTCTTCAACATAGTGACTAAATTAGTAGACCAGCAAAATACTGTAGACATAATATATTTAGATTTCAGCAAGGCATTCAACAAAATAGACCACAACCTACTTCTTAGTAAGCCAGAAAAAAGTGGAATAGATAGCAACACCACTAGATGGACTCGTAACTGGCTGACAAACCCTACTCAGCGAGTAGTCCTAAATGGGTCTAAGTCTACATGGAGGGAAGTAAGCAGTGGGGCATCACAAGGTTCTGCCTTAGGCCCAGTACTCTTCAATATCTTCATTAATGATTTAGATTAGGGAATTTACTAAATTTGCAAATGACACTAAGCTGGCAGGAATAGCTAACACCCAAGAAGATAGGCTCAAGATCCAGATGGATCTTGACAGACTAGAACACTGGGCTGTATCTCACAAAATGAAATTCAATGTAGAGAAAAGTGAAGTCCTACACTTAGGCAAGAAAAACCAAAAGTACACATATAGGCTGGGTGAAACCAGGCTCATTAGCAGTAACTGTGAGAGGGATCTTGGAGTCTTAGTGGACAGCCAGATAAATAGGAACCAGCAGTGGGCAGCAGCAGCCAAAAAAGCTAATGCAATCCTAAACTGCATTTATAGAGGGATACAATCAAAATCAAGTGAAGTAGTAATACCACTCTATAAAGCCTTAGTAAGACTCAAGTACTCATCCAGTTTTGGTCACCACATTATAAAAAAGATGTTGAGACTCTAGAACAGTGGTTCCCAAACTTGACTTATGCTGTGCTTCAGCTAACCATGATTTATCATGAAAACCAGAGGTTTTCCTTTGCTTTTCAAAACCTGGCCTCTTTTTGCTGGAAATCTTGGCATAACAAGGGGGTGCACATACATCTTGCCTTCCTCGCACCCCACTGCTGCCCCCCAAGAGAAACCCTTTTGCTCACCCACAGAGGAGGCTTCATCTCCGGCTGCCACCAGAGGGCTCTGGGTGGTGCCAGGGAAGAGGCCCAGCTTTCCGTCCCATTCCATGGCTCTGGGCATCACGCATTGAGCTTCCTGGGTGACTCAGAGGCAGCAGCGGACAGGGCCAGGAGAACTGCCTGGCCGCAGGTCCATCCCACCAGCCGCTGGGAGACCTTCCTCACAGCTGGCTTTACCCAGCCCATATGTGGACCTGTCGCAGCTCAGTGTAGGGAGCATGTCTGGGATAGGAAGGGTGAATCCCACCAACAGTGCTGCACTGATCCCCTGTGCCTGCAAGAAACCTCCAGCTGCCCTGTGTTTTTTTCGATGCAGCTGGACTCCTCCAGAGCCCCCTTGCCTCTTAGCGTCTCCCTGCCAGCCCCCTTGTCTCTTAGCATCCCCCTGAGGTGCTGCTCACTACCCCCCAGGGGTTGGTACCATCCACTTTGGGAACCACTGCTCTATAAAAAGTACAGACAAGAGCAACCAGGATGATTAGGGGACTAGAGACTAAAACATACAATGAATGGTTGCAGGAACTGGGCTTGCTAATCTAGTGAAGAGAAGGACCGGGGGAGACATGATAGCAGTCTTCCAATATTTGAGGGGCTGCCCCAGAGAGGAGGGGGTCAAGCTATTTTCCAAGGCACTTGAAGGCCAGACAAGGAATAATGGATGGAAACTGAACAAGGAGAGATTTAACCTGGAAATAAGGAGAAACTTTCTGATAGTGAGAACAGTCAACCAATGGAACAGTTTGCCCTCAGAAGTTGTGGGAGCATCATCACTTGAGACTTTCAAGAGGAGATTGGACTCCCATTTGTCAGAAATGGTGTAAGGCCTCCCACTTGGGTAGGGGGTTGGACTAGATGACCTACAAGGTCCCTTCCAACTCTGATTATCTGTAATAATTTGTAATATTATCTGTGCCATGTCATGCATATCAGCTCTGGTTTGAATCTTAATGTCATGCCAAATTATTGAGGAATTCAAACTTAAAAATAGCAAGTCAATCCTTTTGTTGGAGAACATGGACTGAGTGTGGAGAATACAGTTTACATGAATTAATAAGATTATTGATTTTTGTTGTTTTTACTGCAGTTGCAGTATAAAAATGATTTACTGAAAAGTTCAATGTGATGTTCTTCACTTAAACCAAATTTATATCTTGATAAGAGCTATTTGAAGCTCCCTGCTTCAGAAATAAAAACAAACTTTACTAAAAATGTAATATTCCTAACAAAATAAGGTGACATGGTAGTAGTATTCCAGTATTCTGTGGTGGGGCAGTGGTTAGAATGCAGTACTACAGGCTACTTCTGCTGGCTGCTGGCTGCTGGCTGCTGGCTGCTGGCTGCTAAAAATTCAGCAGTTCGTATCTCACTGGCTTAAGGTTGATTCAGCCTTCCATCCTTCCAAGGTTGATAAAATGAGGACTCAGATTATTGGGAGCAATATGCTGACTCTGTAAGCCACTTAGAGAGAGCTGTAAGAGCATTGTGAAATGGTATATAAGTCTAAGTGCTATTGCTATTTGACGGGCTGCCATAAAGAATAGGGGATCAAATTATTCTCCAAAGCACCAGCAGGCAGGACAAGAAACAATGGTTGGGAACTAATCAAAGAGAGAAGCAACTAGAATTAAGGGGAAACTGCCTAACAGTGAGGACAATTAACCAGAAAAACAGCTTGCCTCCAGAAATAATGGGCACTCCATCACTGGAGGTTTTTAAGAAGAGACTGGATAGTCACATGTCTGAGATGGTATAGATTCTCCTGTTTGAGCTGGACTAGAAAACCTCCAAGGTCCCTTCCAGCTTTGATTTGATTTGATTCTAAATAAAAAGCCTATGATAACTATAAACACATTACAATATATAACATTAGATGTTTAAGAATTCAGGAAAGACCACAATTCAGAAATTGTGGTATCCCAAACTTGATTTTTAGGGAATGATCATTTCAGCCTTACTATACCATATTTTTACAGATTTAAAATCACAAAATTCAGGACAAGGATATTGTTTCCTGGAAATTTCCTTGATGCTAACCATTTTTCTAGAGAGAAGTTGATGGGTTGGGGAAAGAGTGCTCAAAATGTATCACTGGTTCATACAAAATAGTTATGAATTTTGCTTAAGAAAACTCATTCATTTTTGTAGGTGCTCATCTCTTTTTATGTACAACAATATTCTAGAAACTTATCAGATTGACAGTGGAGATGAAACCACATCTCTGTGGTTTCAAAATTAATATTGAGAGGTTGGAAAATTTTCTGTTCTCCATGAAATATACTTTGTTTCAATAATTCACCTTGTTTTCTATTCTTTAACAAACAATTTACAACTCATAGTCCTATTTAAAATATTATTTGAAATCCTATAAATGTTTCACTATTGCATGATCACTTGCAGTCTACAGCAGCTTTTCTCAACTGAAATTCCAGTCTTTGTGTGACTTTTCATGTTATTAAACTTTGAAATTCACAACGTTGACTGGCTTCAAAAACAGGATGGAACAAGTTTGTAGAAGCCATGGGATCAGTTGCAATTTGTCTTGATGGCAGGCCATCTTCTGGTGGGAAGGTAGTGGGGTTCCTTGTTGGCCAGCATGAGAACAGATTGTTCGAATAGGTCAGTGAGAGGCCCAATTCAGCTTATGCTTTTATGTTCTAAGCCTAGGTTCCATGAAAGATCATTATGGAGGAGGTGGGAATCATATCATAAGGCAAAATAGTAATGTCTATGCAGGGGGCTCTTGAGAACTGAACATAATTTCAAGGATTCCTCCACAGTAAAAAGGTTGAGAAAGGTGGGTTTATAGTATTGAATTAATCATCATGATTTCGTGCCTTTAGAATTATTTTGTTGGAGTTGAATCTTTGCCCCTGTTTATAGTTATATTGTATACTGCTTAGTGTATTGACCTTCAATTTATAGGCATGATCCAATTAAACAATTTTAAATGTATTGATGGATTTTTCCCACCTTTTAAAATGAACATGTTCATATCTTTTAACATTCTCATAATTTCTAAAATACTGAAGTTGCAAGGATATACAGTTGCATTGTTTCAATAATCAATTTGGGAGCTAAAAATAAAAATGTAGCAAATTTTCAACTCTGCAATTTTTCATTCTGACCATAAAATATATATAATGAACCTAACTTTGGAGAAAAAAAATCATTCTTCTATTTTTATGTATTTATTTATTTTTGTCAATTGCTTACAAGATAATAGGTATAAGTAAAAACATAATTATGAATACATGGATACATATAAGAAAAATAAAAAATAAAAGAAACAATAGGACAGGGACGGTAGGCACATTGGTGCGCTTATGCACACCCCCTTACAGACCTCTTAGGAAAGAGGTGAGGTCAAAAGTAGTCTAAGGTTAAAGTTTTTGGGGTTTGGGGAAAAAACCACAGTCAAGTAGAGTATTCCAGACATTGACCACTCTGTTGCTGAAGTCATATTTCCTGCAATCAAGTTTGGTGCGATTAACCTTGAGTTTGTATCTATTGTTTGCTCTTGTATTGTTATGGTTGAAGCTGAAGTTTTCATTGACAGGTAGGACACTGCAATGTATAATTTTATATACTATACTTAGATTGGACTGAAGGCAGCGTAGTTCTAGGTTTTCTAGGTCTAGAATTTCGAGTCTGGTGGCATAAAGTATTCTGCAATGAGTAGAAGAGTGGAGAACTCTTCTTGTGAAATATTTCTGGACTTTCTCAACTGTGTTAATGTCAGATATGTAATGTGGGTTCCAGACTGATGAGCTGTATTCGAGTATTGGTCTAGCAAATGTTTTGTATGCTCTAGTTATTAGTGTAGTATTACCAGAGAAAAAGCTATGTAAGATTAGGTGAACAACTCTTAACGCCTTTTTGGCTGTGCAGTTACAATGGGATCTAGCATTTAGATCATTAGAGATGAGTACTCCAAGATCCTTTATTATAATCCTATTAGTTATATGTAACATCTTATTGATTTTCCCCAAAAATCTGAAACTTTATCATACTCCCACCAAAGAAAAAAGAATGTTTTTTTCAATTTATAGCCTATTTATTTTGGTTGGAGACAATGCACTACAGTGCTTAAAGTAGATTGGTTCATGCTCTTTATGTGTATACAAAAGTGGGGTTCATAATGGCTCATATTTGGTAAGAATTATGCACTCCTATTGTTTACAATATATGTACCAGATTTGTACAAAAAAAGAAGGTCAAACAATACAGTACAATCATTTACAAACAAACTAGTGAATAGTTGGAAACTTTGCTAATAAAGGTCAGAGAAAGGTAGTAGTTTTAACAGAGAGGATGGCAGTTTCAAATCAGATTATTAGAGCAGAGCAACCATAGGACAAAAGGACTATACATTTATACTGCTTTAGTTTAAAGGAAGAAAGGATATTAATGCTTGGATTTTGGATGACAAAACTAAGAACTAAGACTTAAAAGCAAATCTCATCAAATACAGTTTTGATTTCCTTTAAATACAAAATATGCTTCCACAAAATATACATATACTTCAAGAGGAAAACAAAATATTGGACACACATCACTGGACAAGATCTAGACCTCTTAGCAGGTCTAGAACAGGCTCGAAAACCTTCTGACTCTGATGGTCAAAATTCACTTGGGGCTTGCATATTAACATACTTGTAATACCTTAACCTGATTGGCTGAAACAAACTGCACTGTGATTGGCTGAGATGCAAGACGATGATTGGTTAGTAAGGAATCTCCTGTGATTGGACAAACCGATCGAGGGAGATTCAAAAAGCTGTTATTGGGTGAGAGCCGCCGGCTAGCTCTACAAGAAGAGCTGCCGCGGCTCGTTAAAACACACACAAATCTATACCTTGAATAAAGAGCTGAAGTTACGCTGGTCTCCTGTCTCCTGATTTCCTGCGCTTCAACACTGGTGGCAAGGATGGGATCCTGAGACAAAGAGACCAGTTGGGCACGTGGCAACCGGTGACAACGCGAGTTGGCTGCAGCAACTTGCACCCCCCACACCATTCGCCCAGCGCAACGAGGCACTGGAAATCTTACTCGATAGATTCTCATTCTTCCTTGAGCGCAACATCTCAAGGATGCACGACACTGAAAGAGAGCTGTGTTCTGACCCATTGTGGACCACCGTATTCAGAATGGCCGAAAGTGTGCTTGGCCCAGCAGAGGATGTGAAGGAGATGACTTGGGCAAGATCTAAGATCGATTACTTTCGAACCACTCATGCCCCAGCCATGCCAACCTGATCCGGTGGACACAAATTTCAGCTCATGAATCAAAAGGAATGGCGAGAGCACGGGATGATTCCGTGAGCATTGAGAACATGCGGAGGCTGCGTCGTGGCTTTCGACCATGGACGAGGCTTGAGGGCACTGCAACTGGTTACTCGGTCTCAGAGACCGTGCTCCAGAGAGGGCTACATGGCTCGAGCATGCACATTACAGTTACAAATGCCATTCGTAGAAGCCACTGCAGCCAAGCCACGAAGAAATCGCACCAAGATGTGACAATGACACTGCAAGGGACCCGGCCAACAACCTCAGAGACCAACACACCTCTGAAAATGAAACTGAAACTGGTCACAAAGCAACAACGGCGCATACCACGAGGATCGTTGATCTTGTCACCACCACTGACCTATGAGGAAGAGGAGAATCCACCGATTGCAAGCAGAGCGAGACGCGGCGGATGAAGTCGTACGTTGGGCTTCCAGTGGCGGCTGGTTGCACGCGAGCGACCACCTCCTGTTCTGAGTGCGGTTTTAGGACGCATTGTCAGTACCGCGTGAAAAAACGGCGGGCATATCGCCACAGGTCTGCCACAAAACGCAATGGAAACTCGCAGCCAACGACCAACATGAACAATATGCCCTCCAGAAACCGACGCACACCCGATTCCACCAGAGACCACCTAACTGCACACGAAAACCCAAAAGCCAGCAGCTCAGCGAGACACGCATGAAACGCAAAGAAACCCATCCAAGTCGGTGCACATCAGCCCCATTCACACACAACCAGCACGCACAGAAACAGTACACGTGCAGTCATGCATCCGAAGGCAGGCCTGCATGCCAGAATCGGAGGTGGACCTCGGATCGTAACCTCTCATCTGGCATCCTGGAGACACAATTAAGAGGTTAGTGTGCCCAGCTTACAAGAAACAGGACGCGTGGAGACAACCAAGAGACTCCGCTATTAAGAACTATCAGGGGAACAGAATCCCCATAATAGGATGGGATACTTCATGTTAACCTTTCAAAAAGGGAATTGGGGAAAGTACTTCCACTCACTATTTGTGACAGGAGGAACACCAAGCTGCTGGGTTCTTGGATGGTTACAGCCAATTTAGGGATCGAGGTGGAAAGCATCAACATTTTTAGGAACAGCTGGGAAGAGGAGGCTGATGAAGGAATTTCAAGACGTGTTCACGACAATTTAGGCAGTACAGGGTCCCCAATATCTTTCGCTTGAACCCAATATTGCACCAATCCGTCTCAAACCAAGACGAGTTCTTTCGACCTCCCCAAACAAAATAGATGAACAATTAGATACGTCATTACGCCCAAGGGTCGCTGGCACCAATAGATCATGCAACCTGGGAGACAATAGTACCCAATCAAACCAGACAGGTTCGTAAGAATTTGTGGGACAATACCGCGGACACTAACAATGCACTTTGCAACAAAGTGCATACCCAGTCCGGGTTAAAGCACCTCTCTACACATCACGTCGGGGAGGAAAAAATCTTTGCAAAAGCTTGACTTTGGTGCAAGTATATCAAACAGCTGCCCATTCGATGCCGAGACTTGCGGAAGTGGCATAACTGATCGTGCACTCACAGGGGGGCTTTCATGGTGCAAAAGGCTCCAATTCAAGTCAGTGGTGGCACCAGGGGGTGTTCAGAGTCTCATGGAAGGTTCCTCCAAGAATTCAAAGGGAGTCGTGCATACTTTTGAATGACGTGTTGGTAGCAGCCAAAAACAAAAGACAATTGAGCAGCTGGACTCAGAGAAGTCTTACAAAAATTTTTAAACTTTAGATGCAGGACTTAAAAAGTCCAAACAAAGAAAAGTACAGGGTTATGCACTGAAAGGTTGAGTTCTGGATATCTGGTGGACAAGATGGGAATCCACTCACTACCCAAAAAAATAAAGCAATCAAGGAAGCCCCGAGACTCCAAAATAAGGCAGAAATTACAAGCCTTTTCTGGACTTAATCAATTTTCTACAATGTCTTTT
This sequence comes from Laticauda laticaudata, assembly GCA_004320025.1. Taxonomy (NCBI): domain Eukaryota; kingdom Metazoa; phylum Chordata; class Lepidosauria; order Squamata; family Elapidae; genus Laticauda; species Laticauda laticaudata. The sequence goes on from BHFT01038850.1 coordinate 23,935, forward strand.
TGCCACAGAGGCAAACAACAATGGGATATCCTCTGCATAGGTTTGCTCGCAAGAAGTCCTCTGGTCCTGGGGGAAAGCGGGAAAGAGGCTGCTTCTGGACAACATAAAAGACCTCCTCAATCAAAATCAGGTCCTCATCCAGTAACAGGGGAAGACCTACACTAACGGTAACTGCGACGCCTCTCGCATTTGGATCAGAGCTATACTAAGCATTCCTGCCAGAACCGAGAGAAGCACGAATTGCTTACTTCTCGAAAACACTATCAAGGCAGAAAGACTTACTAGCGCAGCTGACAAGGAGGCACTTTGGAGCGGTTACTGGCATGAAGGGTTCTGAGTACTTATACGGTAGGGGGATTCACCTCATGCCCTGGACATAAATCTACTAGGGGAATCTGGCAGGAAAACAAGGCCAACCCCCCAACTACTGTCTCCAAATGACAAGGTGGTCTGAAGTTCTTGCCATTTTACCTACCAACTAATACATTGCCCAGGGAAATGCACCTGCATGCCGACGCACTAAAGGCCGTTGCCTCTTAACGAGATTCGAAGATGACGCTGGCACGCACCACATCCACCTGCAAATAAGGGGACATTGCCTCAACTAACCACAACGTGTCAAGGACATTGCGAGAGAGATGAGCAAATGACGGCAATGGTGCGAGTTTTTGAACTGGGTGGTCAGGGGTGGCTGGGAAACTGAAATAGTGACCAGTTTTAAAACCCTTCAATAACGCGGCAAACTGATTTCCTCCCAAAGGGATGTATAACTATGGGGGGGCGCTAGAGTGGTTGTTCCAGACGCTTACAAAAAGAAAATCTTACACATGTTTGCATGAAGGGGACACCGGGCATGTGAAAATGGAAATCACCTGGCCAGAAGCTACGATGGTGGCCAAGGATAGGACCAAAACATTGGAAACCCTGGGTGGGCTACATGTGGAACAAATGCAGCAATGCCATACCAAACCCGCGAACCACCACCTCCCAGTGGAACAACCAAGGGGACCATGGTTGAAGGGGTCCAATATAGGACTTTGTGGGACCCACAAAACGGGGCAACTTTCCTGATCGGCAGTAAGATGGCTTATCAACTGGCTGGAGGTGAAACTACTGCGAATCTACCACGAGAAGGGGTTACAAAAATAACAGGCTTTTCGCCACCAGCCTACATGTCTGATGTATGCTGACAAGGGCCACAATTTATTGCATAGGATTTCGAGCAATTCTTGCAGACACGGGAAAATCCGACATGCATTGACAGCTCCCATTCATACCGGCGGGTGAGGGTGGCGAACGAATGGTCAGATACACCAAGATGCTTAGAAAGATGGAACACTGGTAACATACAACGACAAAATTAAATAAAATCTTACCATAACGCACATAACACCAAGTGCCAAAACATAAAAGCCGCAGAACTCCTGTCGGGAGAAACCTCCAATCCCATCTAGAAGATTTAGGACGTCACCGACATACAATCCAGAAAAGTCACCGCAGACTCCTCCAGCCAGTACGGCATTTAATCGGGAGACCACGATCTATGCTAAAACATTTCGGGACTAGCCCCTACTGGGCTACCGTAACAATAACCAAGTGAACAGGGGCGCCGTCGTACTGGGCTGGAAACCAAGAGGACGAGACAAAACTGGAAATGGCATGTTCGACCAAAATATTCAAAAGAATACATTTTAAACAACTGAAAATCACAAAAACTTCACAAACAGACTCTAATAAAAAAACTAGGGGGGGAGAAATCCCAAATCAATAAAAGAGAGAAAATTACGACTAACAAGACAACAGAAACAAACAGAAATACAAACCACGGGTAAAATAAAGAAGAACCGTCATACTCACGGAAAGTGAAGACAGCCGAAGGGTACCAGAGGAAGACGACCCTCTCGGAATCTCACCTGGAAGGAACAGTCAAGCCAGCTCAACCAGCCTGGAAAGACCGGCCAGGAACAAAGAAGCCGACAACTCAACCGAACCCAGTAGACCGGGTGGGAGTTGCACCAAAAGGCCTGACTCATCCTTCCAGGCAGTTCCATGGAGAAGAGCAGGAGCAACGAAGATCCCTTCTGAACTGGCTGAAGACCACGCAACAACTGAACTGTGCAGGTCAAGGAGGCAAGTAAAAAGCCCTGCCTACCTATGCGATTACGTCACATAGGATGGACCATACCAAGAGGGGAAGGGTGTTACATATTAACATACTTGTAATACCCTAACTTGATTGGCTGAAATGAACTGCACTGTGATTGGCTGAGACGCAAGACAGTGATTGGTTAGTAAGGAATCTCCCGTGATTGGACAAACCGATCGCGGGAGATTCAGAAAGCTGTCATTTAGCTCTATAAGAGCTGCCGCGGCTCGGTAAAACACACACAAATCTATACCTTGAATAAAGAGCTGAAGTTATGCTGGTCTCCTGTCTCCTGATTTCCCGCGCTTCAACACTTGCCTCTTCTCAATCCTTGTGCAGCCTGAATCCTAGTGCTCAAGGCACAAGCATATTGTTGCAAGGAATAACAGTATTTGCAGTTGAGTATTCATGTTACATATGCTTTCACTAGAATCCTGAATCAGATGTCCATGTTATTCTTGACATGCTGAAATTCTAGTTTTCATCCACTCACCTGCCCACCAACCCACCCACTTCCATAAGCCAGAATTGACTGTTGAGAAAAGTCTGTTCATGGAAGATAAGGCTCACTGTGTGAGAACTACGATGTGTTATGGTGTTTCTAGTGAACTGCTGGCATCCATACTAACATTTCTATGATTGTTTGTTCAAAAATGAATGGTTTAATTGTGTTATGTGTGTGAGGGTATCACTTGGAGTTATGCAGTGTTTAAATATGGAGGTGGGAAACTCTGCTGGGAACTATGAGGTAGCAATAGCATTTAAATAAACAGCTATGTCTGACAGGTGAATATATATTTTCCAGTAATTTGTGGCTCCTCCTGGTTAATCTAAATGTTAACTGAAACTCTCTCTTTGTCAATGGTTGTTTATCATTCTGAGAAAATGCCGGTCTGTGTTTTAAATCCATTACAAGGCAAGAGCTTTAAAGAAAACATCATGCTGTAATTGTGCATAAAGAAATAGGTAAGGAACAGAGTATCACAGAACTGTCTCCCTTCACACATGATTCTCATCACAACCAGGATGGGGCTGAATTCTTAAAAGTCTGATCAGTGGCAGCTCTTTAAAAATGGTCAACCACAACAAAAAGGGAAGGGAGGGAAGCAAACAATTTATATAACTTCTGCCCATTGCATTTTTTTCATGTGTTACTCACTCTGTGCAAATTGTGTTTCATTGTTGTTCTCTCCTTCAGACCTTGGCTTTGAAGAACAAGCCAAACAAAATGTTCATACATGTCTTCAAAAGGGGGCCACATTTCATGACTAGTAGTTAATAGAACTTCAAGCCAGTCTTTTAAGGGAAAAAGGATAGTAATTTTTGTATTAATTAGATAGGGAGAATATTTATTGTTGCTGAATTGTTTTTTTTAAAGTTCTTGTTTCTTCAGCTGCTAAAATATGATGTCATAATTAGGATGTATTTATTCATTTATTTATTTGGATTTATATATTCACCCTTTTATAAGTATTTAAATAAATATTGTTCTGATAACCAGAGCCTGTTAATCCCTGTCCCAAATATACTTGGTTTTTATTGGGCGGCTGCTAGCATCTTTGCCTCTCTGAGATGAACTCCTAAAGCCCATGTCACACTGCACCAACAGATGCAAAGAGGATGTAAAACGGAGAAAAACGCTTGCCATCCATTGGAAA
>BHFT01038851.1:0-25000 GCA_004320025.1 Laticauda laticaudata
AATTCTTTCAAAAAAAAAAAAAGAAGAAGAAATGGGGTATAAGGAAAGCAGGCAAGACACACCAGAAAAGCCAAAGTTGCAGTAAGACTGCGGTGCATTCATCCCACTCTGCAGCACTGCTGTGATAAAGTGTATGTCTCTACCTGTTGGTTGATGACCTAGTGAAAAAGAATGCGAGTTCAGCTAGTGGAGACCCAATCAGCTTGCTTTTAACAAACTGCACTCCCACAAATCAGAGCAACACAATTAGGCAAGGAGTTGCAATAGAAACAGGACAGGGATGGTCAGCAAAAAAGTCAGCAAAATTCATGATGGTTCAATTTGGTGCTGAAACGAGGAGATTGGATAATGCTTGGCCAGGGAGAACTGACTATAGGAATCAAGTTTTACAATCGGAATGAAACCGGATGGGAGTCAGACTTTTCCAAAAGGCGAACAGTGAATTCCCCAGGACGTAGAAATAACCGAGTGGATATTGAATTCCTGGATGGATGGAAATACCCAGTGGGCCAATTTCCATCAAAAGCATCCGGTCATTTCATATTGGAAGTCTTCAGGTGCCTGAAGCATCGCCTTGTGCTGCACAAGGCTCTCAGAAGGTGTCGCTCGCTGCAGGTGACATCCACTGCAGGTGAAGGACGCTGTTAACGCTCCTGGGCACCTCCTTGAGAAGCCCCTGCGAGGGATGAAACCCCAGCAGCGGTCTTTCCTTGAAGTCGGGGGCTGGGGGGTGGGGGTGGGGGGGAGAGAATCCCGCTTGCCCATGTCTGCCCGGGTCCCACGCCCAGCTCCGGAGGCTCTGGGAAGGCTTTCCAGCGCGAAAACCCCGCCTCTCCATGCGGGGCAAGCAAAGCCCTTCGGAGGAAAGTGATTTCCGTCCATTCGACCCATAAATAAATCTGCTTATAGAAACCTCTTTGACGTCACAGGTTCCGGGCAGAGGGAGGTTTGCTTGGAAAGGGAAAGCTGCGGGGGAGGAAAACAGAGCGAGCGGTCGGGCTCCGTTTGGCTTCCAGATCGCAGAGGGAAGCGGCGGAGCGCCAAGGACCCAAGAGAGTGACTGGCGCAGAAGGTGGCTTCGTCGGGTCCCGGCTGCAGAGGAAGAAAGGCAGGAGAGTAAGTGAGCTTTCCCTCTCTAAATCAGTGCAAGACCACTTGAGCTCGGGCTTCAAATTTGGAGAGCTGAGGTTGAATTCCTGTGAACTGTTGCCCGCAGAAGCAAGGCTTCTATGGGGTTACTTGTAGGTAGATAGGTAGGGAGGTAGGAGACATGGGTTGAAAAGAGAGGGAGGAAAACCAGCGGCCTGGTTCCACAACACGCTTTTGTGGGGACAGGTAAAAGATCTTGTATGTTCCAGCTTGGCAAGCCTGAGGCTCGGCTCAGCTTCTTTTGATTAGGAGGTTGGTTTTGTTGCGAGAATGCAGGATGACTTACTTGCATTCCCAGGATGAGTTGCGCGAATGCAGCCACGGGGGTAAAGGTAAAGAACAGGCTGATTGGACTTAGCTCCTCTTTAACTAGTCGAGGCCTCTACGACAGGGGTCCCCAACCACCGGGCCCCGGACCGGTACTGGTCTGTAGATCATTTTGTACCGGGCCACAAAGAATGAATAATCGTGATTAAAATATATATTTTATATTAGCTAAAGCTAAGAAGCCCTTTACTTTTGGGGAAGAATTGATTTTGCCGGTCCTTGAAAAAGTGTTTCTGTGTGAAACTGGTCCCTGGTACAAAAATGGTTGGGGACCACTGCTCTATGATATAGGGAAAAACTTAGAGCAGGCTTGTCTGCATTAGGCCCATTCCTAATTCCCTAATCATTTAATTGGACCTTGCAGTCATCCTCAGTTGTGTGTCAGTGGTAACATAGTTGGAGCCTAAGTATTTCTAAATGTGTGTGTGTGAGAGGGGGGGGGGGGGGGAGGGAGAGAGAGGCATTTCAAATGCCTTATGAAGTCAAACGCAATTTCCTTGGTGGTTTAGCTGTATCTGAAAAATGTCTTGTTGCACTGCATCAAAGTTCAGTGGGTGGGTGGACAAGGGTGGGGAGAGTTACCTTACTGGTTCTCTGACAGGTAGATACTTAGACTTTCTAACCAAGAGAGTCAGGATTTGCAACTTCAAGCTACTGAAGTAACATTTTGAGATAAGGAAGGAAAAGAAAGTGTAGGCTATCACCAAGCCATTACTTTCATCTCATTGAATGTTCATATTGACTGAAATGGAAAATCACAGGAACTGAATCTATCTTTTATGGAGCAGGTTATAACAGGCAAGAGACGTTATCATTAGATCAACCAAAATGAATTGTTGGTCAAATATTAAGAATCCAGATGGCTTGAGAGAGATGCTTTGATTGCACAACAGAACAGTGCCATTAAGATGGGCTAAGAAGGAAAATAGAAACCTATTGTTTTCCACAGCTTCCTCATACCACATGGCCACCTAATTCATTCATAGCCCTTTCCATTAAATTAGTGTAGTTCATGTGACCAATGAGATAAAAAGTGAAATAACAGGGCAAGCAGTGTAGTCTGATTTCATTCCTAGAGGGGAAAATTAAAAAAAAAGTTTGATTACTACGTTCTGACTTGAGTTTCATTGTGTAGAAGCAGAACTACATACAGAAATAATATGATAATTGTGCTGAAGAGTAGGTCTCTAGATTAAGCACCTCTAATGGATCCTTCCTTGTTTTTTTTTACATGGAAAGCTACTGATCTTCAACTCCCTCTCATGTCATCTGTATATCTTAATTGCTTTGCTATCTGCTTTTGTTAAAAACCATGAGTACATTTTAAAAAAAAAATATTGCTCAATACTCAGCCCCCCGGGTATGCTAAGATTATAGTTTTTGAAATCCCTAGTCGTAGGCTGTGCTGTCAGGGAGATTACAGGAGAATAACCCTAAGGCTCCAGGAGGTAGGTTGGCCAAAAGTGACTGAACTGGGAAGGAGTAAAGAAATGGGAACAAAGGAATGGAATTGTTCATGCATCCCCATTCTGAAGCCATGCTTACAAATGTCCCAGTATACTACTGGGTACTGTATGACATAAATGCTGGTTGAAGTGAACCTTTAGAACATTCCCTCATCAGCGCTCTTTCTGTGCCCTCTTGATTCACAGGCCAGCAAATTTCAAAGAAGCATTTTCAAAATGGCTTCAGCTTTTATTTATTACTTGCTGTGGAGGATATGCTTCTGAATAGGGAAGAGTGGGACAATGCTATGTCAATAGAACCACTTTGCTGCAAAAGAAATGGTTGCTGGAATCCTTTTTTATATTGATGTTAGGTGAAGCTTGGAATGGTGCTTTTGTTGACTAGCATGATGGGCTAATGTTTTAGGAGATGTGTTCAAGGCTAATATGCCTCCAGCCCTTTTTTAGATGGAAAAAAAATGACTGTTTATGTCCTTGTAACTTTTTATGCTGCAGTCTGAAAATTTTGCCTAACACCGAATATCTGGATTTGCAGAAGAGTAGCACAAAAACTGTTCAGTGCTGCTTTCTGAGTGGAGTTTATTTCCAGTAGTGTATGGCAATTTTTCCTAGAAGAACTGCTTATAATGGACAAATTGAATCAAGCTGGCATGACCTCAAAGAAAAATATTTTTCCAAATTGGCCCAGAGTATTGTTTGCTGTCATGTGTATTTTACATAATAAAAAAAGTTGCAGAGCTAGCTGATATTTATTCTATTTTTGGTCTCATCTCAGTACCACCAAGATAACTAGTATTATTATTACATCACTGGTGTGGTTCAGCAGGAAAAAGTTCAGTGAATGCTACATTGTGCATGGTATCCTATTGGGTAGTAGATATAATAGGTAAAAGTAGAGACATTGGGATATTTTTTCCAAAGACTTTTCTTTCCCTTAGCATTGTGTTATCTAACATCTGATCTTACTCATCCAATACCAACTTATATGTATTCCATTTTATCATAATCAAGGTTTTTTTCAATAGAATATTTATTTTCTAACAATTTCTCCAACAATTCCTTAGATTCTCATCTTGCAACATTGTTCTCAGACACAACTACTGATCAATTTTTAAGAATACATTAAAAGGAATTGACACAATGCATTAAAAGATTGTTTTGGCTGTTGCTTTGTGAAAGTCATTTGACTCATTATAAAATGAAAAACAGCCCCCCCATTGGCAAAATGGAGCTTTGGGGTAAAAAGGTACTAGGGTTTTTCAGTATATGCTGGCCTTTGTAGGTGTAGCTATAGTTTTCTTAACTGTAGTATGTTCAATAAATCACAGTGGCTGGGTTCATATAGCATGTTCCACCAGAAATAAACCATATGATGACTAGCTGTAAATGTGAATTCAGCCTTAGTGATTCAGGCATGTATCACACTTGCCTGAAATATTTAAAGGCCTCAATATCTTCAGCAACTGTGGAAGGAATTTACTACAGACTTATATTTCTGTAATATTCAGATTGAGCATAAGATGATGTGTTAGTAAAATTCATATCCCAACAGATCTCTTGTTTGCATCAGATTTCTAAGAATACTCATTATGGGTATTTTTCCAGAGAAAGTAAGGTTAACAACCTCTTCGAACTCTTGTGCCTTGGCTTTTGGAAAAGAAAACCATCTCCCAGTTCCATTCAGGAACTACTGAAAAAGCTCGTAACCATTAGCTATCCATTTGTTAGACATAAGGGGCATTGGTTGCTTCATGGGGCACTACTCTAGTTTTAAAACATAAGGAATCTGACATTATAGCTCATGATTTGAAGGAATAAACACCTTCTCTGGTAACCTTTTGAACAGTGTCTTAAAGTCACAACAATATATTCAAAAATCCAATACAATGGTACTAAATGGAGAATGCTATAAGCCACTTCTCTACTGTTTGTGGCTGAAACCCACTCTAATGGATTTGCTTCATCCCAACAGAAAACAGATGATGTGTTAGATGTATTATGATTTAAAATAGCTAAGACCACAAACTGTGGAACATCTGCTGACAAGCTACACAACAACTATTGCATATATTAGATGCAGAAATGTGATGCAATATGGAAAACATGTGGTACAAAGGGCCATTGGGCACAGAACCTATTTTCCTAAATATTTTTCATTGTAATTGTAGCATGTTATCAATTATACTATACTGTTTAAAATATTGAACTGATACTAAGGTTCAAGTTTCTCTCCATCTTTGCTGAATGATTTTGTGCTGAGAAATAATGACTAGACCTATTTATACCATGGAGCTGTTGTGCTCCTAAAGGAAAAGCAACATAATGTAATAATGAAAAATAATAAAACACATAATTACTTTCTGAATACTCTTTTGTAGATTAAGGAAGAACTGACATTAGTACGACCTAGCTCAGGGGTATGAGACTTGATTTGTTTGAGAGCCGCATCAGGGTTGTATTTGACCTCAGGGGCCAGGGTTGCTGTGGCCAGGGTGGGCCTGTCCAGTTTAATGTCACTCGTGTCAGGGGTGCTTGTGGTGGCCCGAGTGCTCTGGTAGTGAAAGTGGACTCCTGAGCTCTGTTTTCATCTGCAACAGCCTCCTGCAGTCCTCTGCCAGCAAAAATTGCTGGCAGAGGACTGCAGGAGGCTGTTGCAGCTGAAAACAGGGCCTGGGAGGGGTGCATGTGGCCCTCCCGAGCTCAATTTTCAGAGCAGCCCTACAGGCCAGATCTAAGCACCTCATGGGCTGGATTCGGCCCCTGGGCTTTGATTTTGATATCCCTGACCCAGGGAAATTGACATCCCTGACCCATGGAAATCTTAACCACTAACAATAAATAATAGTTGAGAGTAATCATTGGAGTTGTGCAAAGCTTTGAACTTCATTGGGAAAAATGCTGTTGGAACGTGGGAATGCAATACAGCACCACTCTGTGACTTGCTACGCAGTTGCAACTGGATTCAGAATAGCATTGCTACTTTAGGGAGATATTTGCTACAGTCATGCAACCTTGAAAATAATTGCAGCTGCTTTAATGAGTGACAGGACAGGTTCATGTTCCTATGCATTCTCAGGCATCTTCCCCAAACTACATACCTCTGGTAGTTATGAAATTTTGCAAATTTGGATTTTGAGTCAATCATTTTTCTAATTTGCAAAGAAAAGATGATATATTCTGCATTTGGAATATTTTTGGACCAGTACAATAAAATAATTCAAGTCAAAAAATGAAATTGTTGACATTGAGTTGCCTAGACTATGTGGAATACTTTAATAGTCTCTTCTTGAATCAGGCGTTTTCCTTGACACATGCTTGAAGACTTATTTCAAAGCTGATGTCTTAAATGGGAAGAATATTTGGGTAATCTTTATTGATAGCACAGGGCTGATTTGTTTGCAGGGCAACTTTTTCTTAAACATTAGCTTACTCTTGCAATTTTCAAATAGTACCCTTTTATTTTAGTAAATGCTGTAGAACCAGTGTAATCATTTAATAATCTTTGAGTAAATTTGTGCTTGGTGGGACTGTATCTACACACCAATTTAGCTGAATTATTTATGGAGTATCAATCTGTAACTCTTGCAATTTGGGGTTAATGTTTTTTCCTCAATAGGAAATCCATAATGGAAATGTAGAAGTATTGTAGAATCTTTCTGATTACCCTATTTAGTATTTAAGTAGTGAGTGAAATCCCACTGGATTTGTTTAGCCTTTTATAGACAACTTCCAGATGTGTCACAATTCTGTGCATTATTGACCATGATTAACGTATTTCCTTGAGGAGTATTCAGATAATTCCAGAAGTACAGAAAGTCATTTTAGGGCACCTACATATTCTGACTGTTGAGACATGTTCTAGAACAAAGAATAAGATGAGATGAGATGAGTAGGAAATATATTTCTCAATTATAGTATTACTATAACTTCTTAAGTTTAAGAACTATAAGAAAAATCTATAAAGTATTCCTGCTAATAAAAACTTTGGGAACATTTTGTTCTGATCTCATTAGGTTAACTCTCTATATTATCAATTCAAGTTTTAATAATGTGGAGAGAGATTTACTATTCTGTTCCCTAAATGCATGTGTCTGTGTTGCGTGCATAGTGGGATTATATACAAAGTGGGATTTGGTTTTGCATTAATGCAATTTGTAAACCTTTGTTGTGAATCAGGTTTGTGGCATATAATTATCTGGAAAACAGGCTAATATAGCTTCAATAAACCTTTGTTTAAAACAACCTTTAGATAAATGCTGCATATGAATAAGCCATTCTTGTTACATGTTATGTTCATTTGAAGGAAAAAAATTATAGTTCCATGGATGTTTACACCATAATAAAGATGATAGTTTTCAAGGTTCTGTGAGACTCTAGTGTTTTTCCTGCAACTATTTATCATTGCTGTTCAGCTCAAAACTCTTGTTAGGCGATTTACCACACTTTCAGTTTGCCCTTAATGGAAGAGATGGAAAGAAGATTCAGAGGAAGAGAAATATCTATCCTTCAAAATGGATGCACTGTACTTATTTCCCCAAAAAGAATTTTAGAAGACACTACATGCTCCCTCTAGCCAAAAAGTCTGGGCAGAAAATATTGGTCTATCCATGCACATATACACAGGAATGAGAGGAGGGGGGAGTTCTAGTTTGTTCAAGTTTAGATAAAATTTAAGAAGCTATTTGAAAGTCAAATTATCAATAAATTCAAGCTAAACATACTAATAATTGACATATTTTGTTTTACAATAAGGATAGCAAGGATAAAGTAAACAAAAGAATACTAAAATATGTTTATATAACTAGAGCTGAACAAAAGTAAATCTTACCTGTTCCACAGCTTTTAATAATTTAGGGAAGGACAAAGAGAAAATAATTAATTGATACCAGTGACAGCACTTTAAAGTCTTGTAAGAGAAAAAAAAGCTCTTATCTGTGATAAACTACACTACTGAGCTTTTCTCTTTTGCAGATGTGGGTGGAGGTTATATTTTAGAAGACCTTTGTAGATAGATAGAAACTTCCCTCTGTCTGAGGTATTCTGTTCCTGCAAAGTTAGGATGAATTGTGACTATAACAGATCTCCTCTAAAAGGAGAAATCTTGAGCAAGCAAACAGTTGGAGTAATTTTACATTTGAGAATATAAGAGTGCATCATTTTTAGTGTTAAATAAATATTTCTAATGTATACTGACCTTCACAAAGATTTACAAAATATTTCCATACTGGAAAGCACTTCCTTCCAAAGAAACTATGGGTATTTGTCCAAGTCATTATTAAGAATCAGTCAAGATGACTTTCAAGCATTCTTCCTTTGCCACACAATTAATATTCTTCTCTTGTTACTTTTGGCCAGCAGCATTCTGCAATTAACTTTTAATTGCTTTTCCAATTTGGGGAACCCCTGGACATTTATTGATAAGATATTAACAATTCTTTGACATATATGCTTGTGAGTGATTAAATCAGGCAACATTAAAATTAAAAAGAGAGAAAGAGAACAGACAGCATCAGCATGGTACTGCTTGCTGTCCCTGTATATTTTTCAGGAGGTTGTGATGATGGCTCAGTATGAGTCAGCATACATCAGTAACAGACAGCCTCCCCAGATGTAGCACAGTGGTACCAATACACAGCTGTCCAGTGAAAAATTAAACAGAGATGAGAGCATCATGGTAAGCCTGGGAATGATTACTTTGTGCCATTCTATTGTGGACACTCCTCAGCCAGTTGTCCAAATGTACTTGTACATATCAATCCAGCTTTTCCCAATCTGATCTACTTCAGATGCAATTAAAGAATGATAGGATTTGAAATCTAATACATCTGGAGGGCACCAGGTTAGGGGAAACTATATAAATAAATGGTATTAAACTCATGTGTGGTGAAATTCCTCTGGGTTGAAATATTTTTAAGGAGTTGTCGATACTTGGAGCAGAGTGTAGCAACAATGACGTTAGTTAGTGAATGTTTGTGCATGGCATCACATACTTATTTTGCAACTGGTTGTTTGCCCATTTGTTTCTGAGTGGAACTGAAGACTTGTATAATAATAATGGTGTCATGCTGCTTTGGTTTCTTAAATTCCAATTCTACATCAAGTATAGCAACAATAACACATATTAAAAGATATATACATTTTTATATCCTAAAGTACACCACTATTATAAAATATTATAAAACTTTTATAATATTTTATAAAATATCATATTATAAAACATAATACATCAAAAGTTTTATAGTTTGTTTTAGCTTCCTTTAAAATAGCTCTAGCTTCCTTTAAAACTCCTTAGTGAGATTTGGTGTTTTAAGCACAGGGTAGATAGGAAGGGATACATACACCACTATTCTCTTACTATGTATACATTATTATTTGTATACATTATTATTTCCACACTGTTACTTATAGCATCATTCAGCCATTTAGTATAAGATTTTTCACATGTTCTGAAGAAAACATACAGGTGAGTGGTGATCTCACTACTAGGGAAAGTAGAGGTACAGAACCCTGTGTGGTTGATGAGAGCACTGGTTTTATAGCTGACTAATTGGAATCTTGCATGATGCACCTCATCAGGTTCCTTTTTCAGATGAATGGAATGTTTGCACAGAAAATAGTGGAAAGCACCACTTTTTCCGAGATCTAGCTTCCCTCAGCAGCACTCTGGCTGGCACTAAGGTAGAAGTCAGGAGGACATGTCCTTAAGAAATTGTTAACTGGCCATCTGTCAATGAAACAAGGAAGGGGCGTGAATGAAGCCTTTATGTGCAGTAGGTCTCAATTTTGTTGCACAACAGTCACTGGAATTCTTTTGTAATGGCTGCTTTGCTTCTCTTACAATAAAACTTCTTATTTCTGGAGTCTTATATGTCAGTTTAATTGCTTCCAGTCTAGCCTGCTGGGCAGAAATCAGTATTCTTTCATTAGTTTTGCATAGCCCAAAATATGGCTGACAAGTGTGTGGCTCAATGAGTTTCATGCATCTAGCTAATACAGTCAGTTGTTTACTGTATTGTGCAAACTCAGACAACTGGGAAAATAAATACCATTTGATTAAAAAATACCCATGGATTAATAATGTGGACTGTATAGTTTTGAACTTGTTCACTTACCATGCTAAGTCATTACTAATGGGGTTGAGCCCAGCTATAGGCATCTTCCATTTTATAAATGTCTTCTCTCCTGAGCTATGAATGCTGGCATTTTACAAACTAGCCAAAGCTGTGTAGATCCAATGGGCATTTAATCTTTAGTGCTTATGATGTAAGATTTTTTTTACAAATGATTTTTATTATTTTGATCTGATTTTTTAAAAATATCTTGATTTTCTATACCCAGAGTCAATTTGGATTAGGGCATGCTACAAATATTATTGACTAGATGGAAAGATGAATAAATAGATAAGCCAACTTAGCCACCATATTTTAAAAAATCATAGTTTACGGCATGTGTTCAGTGAACTCAGCCAATCATCATTTAGACTATCCTATATTTCTTTAAATTATGCCAGATCAAGTCACGTAAATTTTTATTTGTGAATAAAATAGAAACTAATGTTCTCTTAGATAGGATACTAGGCTGAATGTAGTTTGTTGACTGTCATTCAGAATAGTCAAAACCTTCCACTGGAGTTTTCTCAACCAAAGATCAAGATACAGTTTCAAAGATATCTCGGTGGCTTTCCTGTTTCTTGAAATCAATTGTCTTCATTCTGGCCAAAAACCATTCTACAAAAATCACCTTCAGGCCTCAGACTAACTTTTGTAGTTTCTGCCCTTTCTCTTCCTACTTTATTTCAGCTTCCCTGAAATTTCCCTATTCTGGCAAGCATTTTTTTTTGTAAGGCAGATGGTTTTTATGTGGTAGACCTTCATTTCAAAATGTTTTAATCTTCTGAGTCTGTTTCCATTTTTATGTTGCTGTCTTTTGTCTTTTATGGGATTGTTTTGTATTTAATCATTGCAAGCTGCCTTGTACTGGGCAAATATATTGGAAGGGCTGAGTATATGTTTCCTAAATAAACAAATATTTTTTCCACATACAAATGCTAATGTTTTAAATGAAATATCATTTGCAAATGTAGAACAAATTATCTTCAATATGACACAAACAAGACAGGCATCATAGCCAGAGAGGCATAATTGAAAGGAGAGGAAAAGATGAAAGTAACAAAGCCATAGTTGCAGCCCATGAAAAAAACCACTTGCTGATGAGCAACTTGCATTCAATTTTATTAGTGTTATGGGAACACTGAATGAAGCAGAAGACCAGAAGGGAAGATGTTATCATCACAGTGGTCAAGCCAAAGTCAAGGAGAAGTTGAAGTTGCAAAGTGAGCATACTGTTGATGCTACGCACCTCTGCTTCAAATTAGTTTTTGAGAAAGGAAGACCCACAAAAGGTGTTCCCTAATTCTTTATATATGAATCACTTTTATTTAGCACCTCTTTTTTCTTCAATTGTGAAAGTTTGCATGATTTTGGAGAGGTATGCAAGCAATACTTAATGACTGTTTGAAGTTATGGTGACAGTGGACAAAATGACTTATGGCCAGTCCTTGAACTTATGGCTGTCCCAGTATCTCTGCAGTTAGGGGATCAAAATTCAAGTGTTTAACAGCTGGCATGTATTTATGATAGTTGTAGCATCCCAGGGTCTCATGATTGCCATTTGGTACCTTCTTAGGGGGCTTTCAACATGCAAGGTTAATTGGGGAAAGTTGGATTCACTTAACCATTCTTAGTGATTCTTATAGTGTACATGGCAAGCATGGTTGTAAAATTTCACCCAATTTGGTTAATGTTCTCACCACTTAGCAATGGAAGTTCTGAACCCAATTGTGGTTCTAAGTCAAGGGTAACCCTGTCAACTATGTTAAGATATTACTTTGAAGAAGTTTCAATTTAAGTATCATTCAGTGCTTAACCAATAAAACACATCTTCTGAATGTGCATTATCTCTTCTTTTAAAGTCCCTGATAATGATCGTCCTTGTGCTGAATCTTATGGAAAACATCTGGCATTGCTGTATATTATTAGTGGTAATTGAGATTTTTATTGGTTTCCTTTCTTGGTTTTAATAGAAGCTTTGTCTGTCCTTTGTTCATTGCCCAGAGTTTCTTTGGACAAATGTGGCCATATAAATAGGAAAAAGAAATAATATGTAAGTACTGCATGGGTATGAACAGGCACAAGAAATGTTTGCTCATAATTACCTGAAGTATGATTCTTCTGTATACTTTATTTTCTGGATCTTCAATATATTGGAATTGAATTGAAATCAAATTCTGGTTGCAGGGACTGTGTTGTAGTATACCCTAAGCAGATATGTGGTTGCCAAGTTTATAGTTCAGAAGGTTGAGCAAAACAGCAAGAATTGATGCATAATGTTTTGGTTCCATGAAATGGGCACACCAAACCAGTCAACATTTCCACAGAAGGCTCACCTTTTTTCTCAATATTTAAGTTTTGAATGTGTACCTTCCATTTTCATTTCTTCTTCTTTCTTTGTAATGTCTTTTATCATTTTTCTTTTTTTGTTAAAATCCTTAAGAATTGAAAGAAAATTGCAGTAGAATCCCAGAATTAGAAGAAGTCATGTAAGGTATCCAGCACAATAGTGGAGGTGCCCAAATGGAAACATCCATGGCAACTGCCTACCTTCCACTTGAACATAAATAATAAAAGGGAGCCAAACAACTTTCCGGGTACCTGGTTCTTTTCTCAACTGCTCTTTCTGTTTAAGAAGTTTACTTTCTTAAAAATTAATCACGGTCTGCCTTCTTATAATTTAAAATCACTTTTCCATATCCATTCCATTTTCTAGAATAATGGATTATTAAGCAGTGCTCCTCAAATATCTGAAGAACACTACCAAAACTCTTTCTCCTTCAGTCTTATTTTACTTTACTGACCCATGGAATACCTTTTTCTTAGAGAAGAGTGAGACTTTATTGGCTAGCTTTTGTCATCTTCATTGAACAGCTGCTAGATCAATTTTTTTTGTTCTTTTATTCTGAATATCTCTACAGAAGCATGACATTATTATTTTCTCTACTATTTCCACTATGTTCTCTGTAAAGTTTTCCTTATTAGTTAGAATTAATTCAATATTTCTTAATGTCTTCTTGTACCTTCTAAAGGAGAAAATAATCAGAGAAGCATGTTAGAATTTGGTAGAGTAACTATTCCAACATTTATTGGAAAACACAAAAATCTGTGGCTACTAATTTTGGTTTACTCAACCATGGTTTGTGAACCAAGATATTTTATTTTTTTATTTTTTTTATTTTTGTCAATTGCTTGCAAAATAATAGGTATAAGTAAAAACATAGTTATGAATACATAGATACATATAAGAAAAAAAATAAAAGAAACAACAGGACAGGGACAGCAGGCATGTTGGTATGCTTATGCATGCCCCCTACAGACCTCTTAGGAAAGGGGTGAGGTCAATAGTAGACAGTCTAAGGTTAAAGTTTTGGGGGTTTGGGGAAGAAACCACAGAGTCAGATAGAGTATTCTAGACATTGACCACTCTGTTGCTGAAGTCATATTTCCTGCAATCAAGTTTTTTTGTAAACCTATCCAAGAGCTTAGCCATTTTTAACCAGCCATGGCTATGCATGCTGTGTGAACCTCGTCATGAAACTCACTACACAGAACTGACATGATAAAAAATTGCATAAGGGTAAATTTGCCCTGAGAAAAAGATATATGAGCACATACTTAAGTTTTTTAGTTCTACTGATATTTTCAGTTCCTTAGTTGAAATTAACAGAGTAAGGGCTCAATTTGTTTTTGGTCTGTTCTTAGCTAATGGGATTTGATCAAAAGTACTTATGACTTACAGAGTCCTACTACTCTCCAAAGCCTTTTACTGAAAAAAAGAAAAGAAAAAGGATTGAGGGAGATCTCCCAAATGAGGACAATGATCAAACAGAGAGCATGTTGGACTACATGGGGGAAAAGAGAGGGTGATGTAAACATGAGTCTGGAGGGATGGGGAGGAGGTTTGTTGTAGATCGGCATCAAAGAAGGAATATTATGCTTACTTTTGTACTTTCTGTATTTGACTTCTTCAGAGCAATAATCCTGTCAGCAAGCCAAAATTTTTGTTCATTAACTTTAAAGCTGACATTTGTTTCTTCTCAAGATCATTTTCCCTTCTCTTTCAACTGTATCCCAGGATGACTTACAAGTAGTTGACATGTATCCTAGCCAGTGAACATTTTCCAGAACTATGAACATCTCTAAACAAACTTATGGTTACAATCCTTATATCTTTTCCCTGTTTCTCCATTTCTTGTTTCTGCCTTTTACAACTTCTTTTCCTTGCCTTCTTCCCCCTATTCTTCTCCCTCCCCTTTTTACCCCCTCATCTCTCTACTTCTAACTCTGTCATCTGTAATCCCCTCTTCTGTTGCTTTCTAATATTATACTTATCTTTCAAATTCTTCTTCTTTTTGGTTGTTCTTTCTAGTCTTAAACCTTTCACTCTCTTTTCCCCCTTTTCTTTTTTCCCCCCACTTAAAATTATTTGATCATTAAAGATGGCTTTTCTTTGTCCCAATCTTCTTGTTCTGCAAGCATTTCTTGTTGTTTCTGCATAGTTCCAGATCTACATTTCTAAGAATTGAAACCAAAGCCAAAAGAACCTCTCCCTTCTTGTGCATCTTCTTTCCATTTTAAGTTCCATTTTCAGTTCTTCCAAGAGTGATACAATTTTAAAGACTTTTAAACAACCCAACGGTTAATTTTAGTCATCTAGATGCAAAAACCAAAAATCACCAAGTAATCCAAATTATCAAGGCTGTTTTTCTTGCTTCTTTTCTCCCACTTTCTCTTCCTGGGGTTTTATTATTTTGTTACCCAGTTTCAGTTAAAATGTATCTTTGAGGAACTCTTTAAAATTTCACTGTAAGTTCCTTTTAGTTATAGTTCCATTCCTTAGTTCCAGGCAAGTCTCCTCCATTTTTCCAGATCCTGCCCTTTTATTCTTTTTTCCCCTCCTTTCCTGCTTTTAAAAACTTTTAAATATCCAGAAATCTTAGTATCCCTTTGACTTTTATTTTCAGCTTAGATGCCTATTAATGTCAAAGTGGATTTTTTTCAATTTCAAATTAAGACTCTTAGCTGTATAAGGAAGGGACTCTAGCTGTATAAGGAAGGCTCTTAGCTGTATAAGGAAGGGAAGAAAAAAAACCCTAATCTTTCCCTTCTCTCTCCCTTCGCAGGTTCAAAATCTCCTTTAGGAACAATGTTATTAAATTAAATTCCAGGGTTCCTTACGTTGTTGCTTTTTCAATTTAACCTGGTCAACCAAAATTTTCTTCTTATCTTCCTCCTGCACATTCTTTTCTGTTCCGTTTCTCTATGGGGTGGCCATTTCTGACCACCGCTGCAACCGTCTTCAGGAAAGGGAGTCATGGCCAGCTGGGGAAGAGAGATGCAGCTCTCCTCGACCTTACCACCCTCTACGAGGTGGCTTAGCCCCGAAACCAGCTGGCTCGGGGAGCTCTGGCGGCGAGCACAGATCAAAACGCGCACTATCGGTGATTTTGGTCTGTCGCCGAAGAGACTCAAGCGGAAGCCCTGGTGGCATACATTTTTATGTCAGCTTTTGAAGTTGGCAACGTGATCAGATTTGTTTTTTCCACCAAAGTGATTTCTTTTTGGATTGAAGCTTCCTTATTGTTTTGGGTAATTTGTTTTTTCTGGTTTTGGGAGTTTTGTTAATGGTAGAACATAGTTTGATGACTCTTTTGACTCAAGTAAAAATATGTTGTAATGGTGTTCTACAGTATTGCATCCAGAGAATAGAAATTGCAATCAAGGGATGAGAGATCGTTGTTTTAATAAAATCATAGCTGCCTTTTTTGAAGTTATTAATTGGGGATTCCATTGTTGTGATGATTTTTGTGTGGACGTATATTGAGACAAAAGTCAATCATGTTGTGGTCGCTGTTGGAAAAGGGTTCTTGAATTTGTATTCCATACATTGAATTCAAACTATTGCAAAAGATGAGATTGAGGCAGTTGTTAAGTCTAGTGTTGTTGGTTACCAGTTGTTCTAGTCCAGATTTGTTACTGCATTGTAGAAGGTTGCATGTGTGGGTTCAGTTGTATATTCATTAAGTGTCCAGTTAATATGAGGTAGATTGAAGTCACCAAGAAGATAAAAGTGTGTGGGCAGGATGCTGCCATGTTAGTAGTGTATTTAGCTTGTTTGCATGTTTGATGTCATTATCAGGGGCTCTGTAACATAGTAAGAACTGAAATGTGATATTTAAGGACAGTTCACAGACGATGGCTCAGGAATAGCAAGCTCCTGGTAACTTGGATGTTTTTTAGATGTAGGGACTTTTTATAGAAGATAGCAACACCACCTCCCAACAGATTTCGTGATCTGATTGGTCAACATGGTAGTCTCTTACTGTGGTAATAGAGTCAGGGAGAGATGCATTGAGCCATGTTTCACAGACAAATATAATGTTGAATTTAGCCATATTTAGTAAGAGGAGAAATTCAGGTATTTTATTTACAAGGCTTGAATTGAGTAGCTTGCATTTAAGGCCAGTTGTGGTTGGAATAAAGGTAATTAGGGGCATGCATGACTAGTTTTGAGTGATGTTGGATTGGATGGGGTGGGGTTCGATGCAGAGTTATTATTCAATGTTATTATTATTATATTATTCAATTGTTATTATTAATAATATTATTCAATATTATTATTCAATGGTTCAGATAACCATGGTTTATTGAAACCATAATTGGCTGTGTTTGCACCACAGTCCCTTAACTTTGGGTTGGTGTCTACAACATGCTAAGCCAAAGCCAAATAAATCATACTGTGTATTCTATTGTGTGAATTTAAAGTATGGCAGTTGTTGGAAAAGAAACTCTCCTTTTCCAATTAATTTGTTCTTCTTCCCAGACAGAAGTCATTTCTAACAATAGGAAATGGCAAAGGAGAAGCAGATAATGAAGGGAGAGCTCAACCATGTTTCCTGTCTATTTACACCATCCTTTGTTTTTCTTCTCACATATAAGAAAACAGATATAACCTATGTTTTGTCACAGAGATCATAACACCATAAGATCCAGGCAAAAAGTATTGGACAAAAATACATACATGGTTAGAAAAAATGATAAAGCAACATATTAACTTAGAATCAGAAATATTTTTGATGGCTATTTTACCAGAACAGTATAATAAAGGGAATACATATCTAATTTTAAATGTGTTAACAGCAGCGAGAATTGTTTTTGCACAACAGTGGAAAAATGAAGAGATCCTTACAGATGAAAGTGTTATAAAAATATTAGAATGCACAGAGATGGATAGATTAACCTTCAAAATAAAGGAGAAGGAAGAAACAATACTTTTTAACATGGGGTTTGTTTTTCCAATGATTAATTAACAGAAACAGAGGTTACAAGTTAAAGAGATTAAGAGAATGATTAACTGCATAATGAAGGTTTACTTGTATGGATAAGCTAATATTATTATTAATATGTGATTATTATTGTTAACAATATGTATATTATTATTACTATCCTTTTGTTGTTCAAACTAATTGTACTCATACAACACACTGTCTAAATAGATAAGAGTTTTTATGTTTACTAAAGAAAAATGTGTGTGTGTATGTGTGTACACTCAATATCTATATCTAAAACTAAATATCTATATGGACAGTGGTTCAATGAATTGTGTTGGTTTTAGTTTAGCATGATGTATAAATCTATCTGTAGGATTATAACTGTTACGTATTTTTAAGTTGTGTAAATCAGTCATTGCCTTGTTTAACAAGCTAAGTTGAAACAAGCTGCAGTTACTGTGATGTAAAATCAAGACTGAATCGACATTTAAAGAGCAGCCATGTTGGGTCAGCATTCTTCATATGCTGAAGAGGTATTGTAAGATTTTAAGTGTCACATGCAGATGGTAGTGTCTTGCGTAACCAAAAATAAGGAATTGTTTTCTGTGATTAATTTATAGCCAATTAATTAGGGTAGGCTTTCTTTCTCTCAACCCAATCATCTTAACTTCAGAATCAAAGTTAATATGGGTCACTGTAAAAATTGGCTTAAAGGGGACAGTTCAAAATTTGTTCCAAGTTATCAGAAACCATTTGATTTCATTAAAATTGTATGCATTATCCTTAAATATTGAAACTGCAGAAGCAGTAAGCTCTTGGAACTGAAGCAAAGCATAACAAAATGTCTTTTGGAAATCCACACCAAATTTCTGGGCTCAACATTGGTATATATAATTTTTTTTCAAAAAGAAGTTCTCCCAATTTTTTTTCATGGACTGGCTTAGCTCTAGGGATGTCCACAAAAACTCACTTCTTGTTCTCAGAGTAATGAAAACAAAATCAATGTTATGGGAAGGAGGAATAACCTTGAAGAACATAAGGAAGAGCCACAATGATGAAAATGGTCAGTTTAAAGGTATCTGAGTTGGAACCAGTTGGAACTGTAACTTGAGAAAGCATTTCAGATAAGACTTTTCATAGTCTTCAGGAAGATAAAGGAAGCAAGAGGGGACACATACTCAGACTTGCAATATTCAGTTAATTTGTTTTTTCTTCCATTCAATTTTGTCTGATTCTGAGAAGCTGCCTGGAAAAATCCCTACACTTTTTTTCGCAAAGTTTTTCAGGAAGTGGTTTGCCATTACCTCCTTCCTAGGGATGAGAGAAAGTGACTAGCCCAAGCTGGCTTCATGCCCAAGGTGGAACCAGAACTCATGGTCTCCTGATTTCTAGCTTGATGTCTTAATCACAATACCAAATGGCTCTCCAGTTTACCCTGTTACTATACCTTAGAATAAAAATAATATTATCAAGCATGATTTTATTTTCCTAGTCCGGTCTACCTTGAAGGGCTAACAATCTCAAATCTGCAATTCCATCAATTTGGGGTATGTGTAGAAGGCTGTGATGTACATAGAAAAGGGACAGGTTTACAGTTAGGGTGCCACTCTACTGCTGACAACAATCTGACATCCCGCCCCTTGGCATTCCTGCAGATGTTATTGGGTTTTGTTTCCTGTTTTAGGTCAACAGTCCTTTGTATCTGAAATAAAAACATTACAACTTGAAGCTGTTTTTTTCCTTGGTGGTACTACATCTTACTTACTACATTTCCATAGGCTCTTGGTTGTAAGGTTCTGGTTCTGTTCAGAGGAAGCTGATAATGTCCAGCTGAACTTTGACACCAACAGTGTGTTAAAAACAGACTGCTGCTTTCAATGAAGGGAAGACAATGAATTATCAAGAAAATGGTGAATCTCAGCTTTTCAGGAAGCTTATTCATGAGTTCTGGTTGTACAAGCCAAAAATAATCTCGAAGAACACTGCCAGACAATGTCCTAGCTATAACTTTGGCATCTAGGTCTCAGCAGTTACGACGAATAATACAAAATTTAGAGCAAACCATCAATTGATTCCTTTGGCCAATGAAGACAATTCAATGTTTTTCAGATGTTTTAAATTAATTTCCTAATAGCCTTGCAATTGGCTATATTTATTGGGGTTCATGGGAGTTGAAGTCTAAAGCATCTGGAAGAAATAACATTGCCTTCCTCTGTTCATACAAAGAAAACTGTTAGCCCTCAGAAAATATCTGATGGCTGACATTTTGAAGCTCATTAGCAGCATGGTAGTAACTTAATGTACAATACATATATACTTAACTTCCAAAAGGTATGTGATCCAATATCTGGTATCACCCTGTAGGGTTGGGAGAGTTTAGAGAATTGGAAAATTACTTAGCACAAGCTTCAAATTAAATCAGTAAGTGTAATAGTATGTGAGAATGTCCTTGTGAGACCAGGGGAAGAACTGCAGCCAGGGGAATGGTTGGATAAGAGGCAGCTTTGCCCACAGCAGGAATGAGAATGTGACAAAAGTTGTAGAAGGGACCCTCCCTAATGTTCTTGATCTATAAAGGCAATGGGAGAGAGTTGTACTGTATTTTCAGACTGGCAATGTAACCTTACAATACAATAGAATTAGTTCATCTGGACATGCTTCCTGCACTACCTCACAAGGATGACAATAAGTTGATCTCTTAAATCAGTGGTTCTTAATGTTTTTGAAAGAATCAACCCCTTGAGCCATTGAGGAAGTTATCGTCCCCTACCCCAACATAACCTCTCAATCACAACACAGGGAAATAATTCTTCAATTTATGCAAACATGTTTTTTTTTCTTTAAAATTGTCATCAGGACATATTGATGCAAATAATTTATTTCAATTTTTTTTGCCATGTCTCAACTGTGTGAAAAATTGTGATGCCACCCATCACTTTACTCCCAAACTTTGTGATACATGTATTTCATTATTATCTTATTTATTCAAGACAGCTAATGCAATGACCACTGAAACAAAATTCAATTGCAACAAAATGAAATGCCTGAAAAAAAAGTAACATTTAATGATTTAATTACAAGTGAATTTTAAGACACACAAATATATATATAATAAAGAGGCATAAGAACAAGACAAAAACTCTGAAACTAAATTAGATTTGAGGAAAATATATATCATGCACACTGTAAAAAGGGTTAAAAAGACACAAAGAAAATTTTTATAGAAGGAAAGCAACAAAATCAGAAGACAAATTTAATGCCTAAAGGGCCGTCACATAGGCCGACGGATGCAAAACGTGTGTAAAAAGGACACAGCAGACGAGAAAATGTTCCATCCGTTGTTATCCGCTCTCAAAGTGCCCCGAATTTGCATAAGCAGAGCGAACAACAACAGAAAGGAACGGATGGGGGGAGGCGTAGCCAGGATGGAAAGCAGATGCTCCACGGAAGCCTAGCAGATGGAAGTGGATGGAAGCGGATGGCACATCCGCAGGGCTTCCGGGGGAGCACAGCGAAGCGGCCGTGCAACGGAAGGAATGGATGCAAAGTGGATGCCGAGCAGATGAAGCAGATGCAGAGCGGAAGCCTAGCGGATGCCTAGCAGATGCCTAGCGGATGCAAAGCGTTCACTGCACATGTGGGGAGGATGCATTGCGTCAGCCCCGCGGATATAAAGGAAGCGGCTCGCAAGCAGGTCACCATTCAGAGGAAAGACCTGCTGCCAGACACATCTCCAGCTAGCAAGCCAGCCAACAACCATGGGGAAGAAGAGAAAGCCTGTGCCATCTTCTGCCAGCCCTGGCAAGAGGGACGGGCCACCATCCCACCCCCTGGCCCTGACTCTGCTTCTGCTGGGCTTTTGCTGCTCGAGCTGACTCTTCTGGTGCTAGAGCTTCTGCTGGTGCTGCTCCTGGTGCTGGTGCTTCTGCTGGTGCTTACTCTGCTGGCGCTGCTCCTGGTGCTGTGCTGGTGCTTCTGCTGGTGCTTACTCTGCTGGCGCTGCTCCTGGTGCTGGTGCTTCTGCTGGTGCTTACTCTGCTGGCACTGCTCCTGGTCCTGCTGGTGCTCCTGGTGCTGCTGGTGCTTCTGGTCCTGCTGGTCCTGCTGGTGCTGCTGGTGCTTACTCTGCTGCTGCTGATCCTGGCCTGCTGGTGCTTACTCTGCTGCTGCTGATCCTGGTCCTGTCGTGCTGCTGGTGCTGCTGGTCCTGCTTTTGCTGCTACTGTTGTAGCTGCTGCTGGTGGTGGTAGTGTGGTGGAGCAGCCCCTAGAACCTTGAAGCCCCTCTGATGAGGGCCCAGATGGCCCTGACAGAGGGAGGAAGAAGGCATACGCGTGAACGGGAGAGGAGGCAATACTCCATCGAAGAGGAACATGAGGATGAGGTGCTGAATGGCTGAGGGAGAATGAAGTATCTATGGCGGAAGGGACACAGGCTCTACAGGAACACCAAAAAGGAAGCAGGCTGCTTGGAGAGAGAAGACGGAGTGCTTGGGCTACACTTCGGAGGTGCTCCTCGGCTGGTGGAAGCACGCTCACCTGGTACGGGAAGCTGCACCTCAAGAAATCTGGCCAGGCCACGGTAAAAGCTGATGGACGAGAGACCTTCGTGATGGCCAAGTGCAGCTTCTTGGAGGGTGAGATCCGCCACCGCAGAGCAGCCCTCTGACAACCCTCTCTCTCAGGCAGCCGCAGAGAGCCAGTCCTCTTCTGGCCAAGAGTCAGCTCCTGTGTCCAGGCAGGTATCTGTGGAGCGTGCCACGATGGAGACCCTCCGACAGCTGCACTCCCCGTGGCGGAGCTGTTGGAGGACCCCCTGACGCAGTGGGAGCAAGGAGAGGGCACTTCCACCAGAGACCAACCCACATCCACCCCCAGCTCCCACCTCCACAGAAAGCAGGCAGAGAGCCAGACCGGAGGGGCAGAGCCACACTGTCCTGCTGGAGATCAGGGACACCATCAGAAGCAGCGCAGATCTCCTCTCTCAGCTGGTACACACCGACATACCATCCTCAAAGTGCAAGCCCTTCCTCACCTACATCAACCAGACCCTCCTGGACATTTCTGAATCACAGTACCAGGTGATCAGGGACAGGATCACCGGTCTTCTTCACAAACTCTCCAGACCCAGCTGAACCTGCTCCCACCCAGTCCAGGTCTGTGCCTCCACCCCAGGTGATGTCACTGCCTTCCAAGGCTTTCTACAGACCCTCACCTACCAAGGCTACGGCTACCAGGAGCTCCAGCAGCACAGGCAGCCCTTCCCAGTCCAGGCACAGGTTCATGGTATTCCACTGGTGCCACTGATGCCACCGATGCCACCGACGCCACAAATGCCACCCACGCCACAGATGCCACCCACACCACAGATGCCACCCCACGCCACAGATGCCACCCATGCCACAGATGCACCCACGCCTCACCTCGCTCATTTGCAGACCAGATATCCCCACTACACTCCTCCTTCCTCCACCCCACAGCCAAGCCCAGCCTCAGAACATCTGTCATCAGTGTTGGGACTGACACCCCATGTCCTGGAGAAGGGGCTCTCAACATCACAGGACTGAGCCAGCTGTCTGAGAGCTTCCTCCACACACCATCCCTGTTGTCCTCTCTGGGCCAGGCACCCAATGGTGCCTCAGACCAGAACTCCAGCAGCAGCCACCTCCACAGCACTGGACCCTTCACCCCTGAGACCATGGGCACGCCTCAGAGTGACAGAGAAGAGTGCCAGAGACTGGGTTGCTACCTGATGACTTTATCTTTGTTGGGACACTTGGGTCATTTTCTTTTACGTTGTTGTTTCATTTATTTTATTAAATAAAGTCTTGGTGGAAACTTTAGAAATGGTTTAAGCCTTTGCATGCTTGTGGGATGGGTTAAGATAGCAGTGGGATGGGCAGGGATACCTTTGGCATGCGTAATAGCTGTGGGATGGGCAGGGATACCTTTGGGATGGGAAATAGCTGTGGATGGGCAGGGATACTTTTGGGATGGATAATAGCTGTGGGATGGGCAGGGATACCTTTGGGATGGGTAATAGCTGTGGGATAGATAAACCTCCAGTGCAAGCATAGTGGGACTGTATGGTCCACCCTCCCAGTGCCACACCTTTGGCACTTTATTATCAATAACAATTTAATCATTGATCCACACATTTCAACATAAACACAACTCTTTATGAAATGCCCTGTTCATTGTAGGGCCACTCAACATACATGGCCAATCAACACAATCAGTGTGATGAGACAGACTGAAGGAGCATCCATTAGGCATCTATCATCCTGTCTTGCCATCCACTGCTCCAGCTGGGGAGTTGCACCAGTGTTTCAGGAGGTTGCGCTGCTTCTTCCCTTCATGTGAGCTCTGTTGGGGCCTTGCACATCCACAGTGTCTATCAGGTTTCGGCCTTGCCTCCATTCACCAGGCTCCATGTCCCCATTGCCTTGTTGGAGGTCCACGAGCCTGTTCTGCAACACTGGGTAGCGGGTGCGCATGAGATTGTGAAGGATGCAGCAAGCTTCCACGATGTTTCTCACGTTTTGTGGCAATGCTGCATGGTGGTGAGAAGTACCTGGAACCTGTTGGCCAGGATGCCAAAGGCGTTCTCCACCACCCGCCTTGCCCTGGACAGCCTGCAGTTGAAGATCCTCTCTTCATGGGTGAGGCTGTGTAGGGCTTCATGAGGTAGGTTCTGAGGTGAAGGCTTCATCCCCCATGATGAAGTAGGACACATCTTGTGTGTCATTGGGCAGGGGTCTGGATCTGGGAAGCCCACGATGAGGTTGCATTCCAGCCCCTCCTTGAGGTGACTGCGTTGTATACCTGGGCATCTGAACATGAGCCGTTGCCTGAAGCATCGATGTACATGAACTTGTAGTCAGCATCGACCATGGCGAAGAGGTGATGCTGAAGAAGCCCTTGTAGTTGTGATAAGTGGACCCTGACTTGCCTGGAGCTTTGCAGGCCATGTGCTTGCCATCTATGGCTCCAACGGTGTGTGGGAAGTTCCACCTCTGATACCACTGCTCTGCAATTTTCTTCCATCCTTCTTCAGTGGAGGGGCACTGGAGGACTCCCTCCAGGTATTCTTCGATGATGGCCTGCACCACTTCTCTGACCACAATGCTGATGGTGTTGTGTGGCACCCTCCAGCCGTACTGCATGCTCCTGTACGTGGTCCTGGAGGCCAGGTGGTGCAGAGTCAGTGCCACCTTGAGCCAGGGTCCAGGCTGGGCCGGAAGTTGGTGCTCTGCTTGGTCAACCTGGGTGTCAGCCGCTGCACAACTTCGTCCAAACATGGCTGGCGGCATTCTCATGAAGTTCTGGAATGCACGAGTGTTTCGTTCCTCAGCTCCACCATCAGCCTGTTTTCTAGTCTGTACTCTGCTCTTGTGATCCATCTTCGGACCCAGACACTTCTTGGACGTCTCCTTTTCTTCACGTAGAACAGGTGAAAGAGCCTGTAGATGGCTTCGCACTGTTGTAGAACGATGGTGGCTACCAAAAAGGAGTGTGTGACGATCCATGGTGGGATGACTGGATGCTGTGGAAGAGCAAGAGCAAGAGCAAGAGCAAGGCTGAAGAGGTCTGCACAGCAGGGCTGCTGGACTGAAAATGAGATCCAGGTGAGTTCCTCCCCCTTTTTATAGGAAATATAGGTTTTCTGCTCGGTG